>CAACVS010000643.1:159203-170724 GCA_900660405.1 Pseudo-nitzschia multistriata | reverse complement strand
GTAAGAGGTCCGAGGATCGTAAGAGGTCCACGATATCAGAAATAGAATACCTCGTACGGAACAAAGATGTCAGTAGATCAGAATAATAAGAACTCTGTGTAGATTTAGTACCGAGAGCTACACAGGATCTAATCGGATCTACTGAAAGCTCAAGTCGGAGCACGAGAATCTTAATCTTATAATTTCACTTTTCATACACACTTAACACCTACTAAGAGTACACGTAATCTCGTGCACAAAGCCTCTTAATTGTCATCAAGCTGCTCATGAGCTTAGTTCTTATTCAATTTCTATATTTTTCATTTCAAGTTGTCATTTTCCTAATAGGAGATTCATATATCTATCAAATTATTCTTGGCACAAGCACAATGAGTTTGTGTACTGGGAACTTGATCTGACAGTCTGTGTTATAAAGATAACAACTTGTTGTTGCGAACGGATGATTTGGTTATGTTCAGGGCAAGCCAACGTCGTCTGTTAGCTTTGGTTCCGCATGCACCGTGCGCCATGTACCATGCGTGATCTAGATCTTTTGAAAATCTGGACTCAGGAGAATAAATGCAGCCTCAATTGCCTTTCCTTCGTTGATGTAATTCGCCTCCTTGTGAAACATGACGTAACCAGCAGATTGAAATGCTTTGAAAATATTCACAACGCCCGGCAAATCTGAATTGTGAATTTCAATCATGATCTGTCGGACCACCATGTTTAATTCCTTCCAATCTTTAAACCACTGCTCAAACTGAGCGTATTCACATCTCTCACAGTCAATCTTCGCTACGTCTATTACCCTATCTTGGTGGTTCAACTCTAGGATGATTTCCTTAAAAGTTTTCATGTTTTGGTATACCTTTGTCTTTTCTCCCAAACCCCAGTGATGAAAGTTCACCCCCAACTCTTGGGCTAACGCCGCAAAGTCTTTTCGTTGGCCAAATTTATTTATGTCAAAGGTGTGGATTTCGCAAGTTTTTGAGACGTGGTTGAAGGCTTCCTTCTCAAATTGATAGTTGCCATTGCTACCAATGCTGTAAATAAGACATTTCCCATCTTTGTTTGTTTGGGTGATTCGATGCGGATCACAAATCCACTTCCCTCCGTCCCCAAGCTTTCCCAAGCGAAATTCATGGGGACAGGTAAATTCTGGTTCAAAGTGACCTGCCCAGAAGTGATTCGRATATCTCGATTGTCGTTCAAAAGCTCTTTGATTTGAATCATCGTAATTGGGTTGAGTCAGTTGGAATCGTTTCTTGTGTCGCTTCCACGTTTCTTCAGGAATGTCCGTGAAAAATCCAAGTGACTCTCTTCGAGCCAATTCATATGTCGAATGCTCTTCTTCCTTTTTTATGATGGTGGTGGCGGTAGTAGCGGCACGCAATACTTGTTGTGCAGGCTCTCTATTTGATAACAATTGGTATTGCAAATCTTCGTTCAGGTAAATCATTATACAATACACCATGGCACATGCTGCAGGAAGAATAAACCAAATTGTTCTCTTTGGTGAGGAATTCCCGGCATCCAGTGCCATCGGACTTCTTATTTTCATTTTTGGCTGACTTTTTCTTTTAAAATTTCCGCTATGGTGATTCGATCGAGATGTTCTTTATGATTAAGACGCTATGGTGAAGGCGCTCTTACACAAGATGAAAACAGCACCAGTGTCAATCAACTGTGAATCTATCTTCAGTTGTACCTGTGATTTACTGTCTCACAGTACCATACGATTCTCCACAGTTGGATTAGCGTTTCAATCTGAAGAAACGGAGAACTGAATGCAGTCAAAATAGTCTTTCCTGAAGTCCCAAGCAGCACAGGGGTCACAAATTTAGAAGGGGGTGCGCGACTTTAAGAAAAATTGGCTTGCTACCGGTGTGTAAAAATCAYTCGTACGACACGATTGAATCATACGACTCATACGAATACGACTCGTACGATTAAATGGTACGTGGTATGTTTTAGAATACGTACGTACTAATCCTATGTATAATGTGGTCACGGACTATCGATTCCAACACCGAATGACCCTGGAGAAGCCTCCTAATGACCCCTTAACACAGTTCTCGGTCATAGTGTCTCATCACACTGATATAATATCACTGTGTTGAGTATGCAAGGGAAGCTTCCAGCAGCAGTCGCTTTATCACACACTTCTTTCTTCATCTAATCTAAAATACTACTACTAGTAGTAGTAGTACTAGTACTACTAGTACTAGTACTAGTACCCTTCTTAGTATCACACCCCAACGACACCACCATGCTATCCCCATATCTGCTAAGTCTTGCTTAGAGTGTATAGTACTGTCTGCCTGTTTGCATGTGTTATCGATGGATACACACTACGCTAACTCATTATGGCACATGCAATTTCTTTAGCTAACGCAAATAGTTTATGGGGTGCAAAAACTAAGTTAGTGCCAGTAAGGTGGAATTTATGCTCTGAAAAGAATGTAATGATAGTTGAAGCTACTAGTATTCAATGAAAGCACTGTTGCTGTTTGTTCTTTCTGCAATAGGAATGGAAATCAGTGATTTGTTGTGTATGCTGGATATTGTTTTTGTTGGTGTTGTTTTTGGTGTTGTTTTTGGTGTTGTTTTTGGTGTTGTTTTTTGTAAGCAGAAGAGGTGTTCTTGGTCTTACAAACAGACCATTCTTGAAAGGTCTTCTAGTAGTAGTAGTAACAACTCCTTGTCCTCTTCTTGAAAGCATGACATAAATCCTATTGCTTGTGTAAGACCAAGTTGAAACCAACACATCCTCCAAAGATCTTCCCTGTAATTTGTGAACAGTTCTTGGTGCAATAGCAATATTGATTGGAAATTGAGTTGAAGAATGTATTCCCTTGTGACTTGTTTGAGTTTGATGAATAATTCCTCTGATTTGTAGTAGTGCTAGTATTCTGCTTGTGGACATCAAAATTTTGCTACTGTGGTGTTTTGAGGAGTTAAAGAAGTGATCACTTTTTTTAGTCTCCTTCTTCAAAAACTACCTCCATCCATTCAACTTTCTCAATGTCTAGTACGCATCAAGCATAAAATTGTCTATTAATGCTGATAATTTCACAATCTTGGTACCCATTTATCAGTTTGACAGTTTTGAATGCACAAGACATGGCTTCATTTTCTTTTGACTTTTCAACATCTATGTTGTCATTGATCATGACAGATCTACCAACATGCAATTTAATCATTGGATCTGTCCTTTTGGAAGATTTATTTGTACCTGCAACAATGTCAGCATCTGATGTAGCAGTTACTAGTAGTAGCAAGCAGTATTTCTGAAATTCTGGCATGTCTCTGTATTTTCTTTTTTGTCTATCTGCAGTTTTAGGTTTGAGGCCTTGATTACAATGGTGTGATCTGGTAATCTCTGGTTTCTATTTTTGAGTATGTTGTTTTGAATAACTCAGAAAATATGCCATCATTATTGCACATTTGTCTGCATTCTTGCTGTATGTTGCATAACAAGCAATATTTTCTGGGAATTGTCCCAAGGTTTTAAAATTCTTGAATTGATGATTTGAACATGCTCTTCTTTCAAACCATTTATTCTTAAATCATCAAGAAGCTCTCCCCAGATTGGATCATCTTCAAACCTGTGGTTTGTTTTAATTTCAAGAAATGTGTTGGTTCTTTCTTCCCTTCAAAAGATAGAATCTTTTTTCATAATAAAGATTCTCCTCCCACTGGTTGAGTTGATTGAAGTCACCTGCAAGAAAGAGAATTGGTAGTAGATTGCCATACAAATAATATGATGACTTGTCACACAATAAGTTCAGGTACTCATTCTTCAATGTTTCAATTTTTTTATGCTAGCAAGAAATGATATCTYGTCATYGATGAGTACTAGGMAAGTCTCATTTACCCATGCATCATCCTGTGAGACATTGGATGCATCACCATTAAGACAGCAAACTTTATGTCTTGTTTCCCCATTGATATTAACAACTGCTACTRTTCCAGTCATGCCTGTGACAGCCAGAGTTCTGTTGGAAAAGTTCAATCCCAATTGTTTGCAAAGCATGTTACAATTATGTCAAACAGAATGAATTWCCYAKAACCACGCAGGTCCTGAAGGAAATTAGGTGAACTACTTTTTGTTGCTCATGGTTGCCTTTAGATCTTCTGTGCATTTGTTGCTGCAATTACCAATTAATCTTCCTTTGGAATCTTGTTCTCTTTTTTGTTCAGGTGAATGTAGAGATTTTTCATGAAGTTTTAAAACAAAAGCAGCAACAATCTGGCTAAGTCCATTTTCTTGGTCTTTGTCATTTTGAAAATTCAACTTTCCATAGTTTCTGATATTTTCCAAGCTTCCAGTAAATGTGAACTTTTCATAGCTTTTGCATGATCAGTCTCATGGATGATCACATCAAAACTTTTATGTGGAATTTGATACAAAATACTTCTTGGAAGCTCATTTGGTTCATATTTTGGTTGAGATTTAGGATGTCCTCTGGAGACAAAACAAGTAACCTGAACCTTAGTTCTGAAGAGCAATTGCATTTGAATCTGGTGTGACTGTGCATGTTTTCAGCAGTGTTCTTCCACACTTATGGGAACCTTGATTTGTGACAACTGAAGTGTCAATTTGTATCTTATTGAACATGTCTGTGAACTGAACCTGACCTTGATCACATGTCATATCCATATTGTCAACAAAATATCCCTGTACTAGTTTGACAGCAGTTCCCTCCTTTCAAAGGTTTTGTGTAACTTGTTCTAGAGCATCTTTTGGTCTTCCCAAATTAAAGATGCTGKAGCAATCTTGGGCATTTTTCAGCAGTTTTTGAAGATTCAGTTTCAATTTCCCACTTTTTTAGAATTTCCCTGAATTTTGGTAAATATTTTGAATCTGACTGGAGTTCTTTTTTTTGCATTCCTAAATAACAAAAACTGGAAACAGAGCTGTTTTAACATATTTTGCCATTGCCAACAATAAGCGGTGACCAGGAGTATCTTTTAGATGATTGATGTTAACATCAATGGGGATGCCTCCAAATTTTTCACTGTTTGGAAACTTAAAAAATGAATCAACAGCATTGCTGGTTTCTTGCAATTAGAAATTTTAATTTTTTTTTGTAGGGTGTGGAGGAGATGACCAATTCATTGTTGTTTCTTTTTTTCTTTGATTTGATTCCTTTTGTTGTGGTGAAGCTAGAGAAAGAACATAAACAGGAACACCTTCAAGTTTCCCAGGCCTGCACAAATAATTTGCAACATGAGATTTACTAAGCAATGTAATGCATTTGTTTTGAACTATTTGAATCCAAAACAAATACCTTAATTGTCTCTCTCATAAAACAATCAAGACCAAGAGATTCAAATTCATGAGAAAAATGGAACTGAGACCTATTTTGAAGGAGAGCTTGCCACCATGGGACCAGAAACAATGTCTGACTTTATGCTTAAAGTGACAGCTCCCACCAAAGCATGAACTCCTTGTTTGCACATTGCAACATTGAACCCACTGTCTTCCTCACTGTTGTAAACTTATTGTTGAAGTTTGTTTAACATCTATTTTCCTGCACTAGCATACACATCAGCCTCTTCTTTGTTGACAATTGATTTTGGAATGTAGCAGGTCATATACATACTAGTTGAACCACCAGAACAATTTGCAACAGTGTTTGGTGAATTGAGTTCAAAAACAGAACTTGCAAGTTTATTGTACATATTAACCATGCAGTCTTCATGTTCCTCTCATGTTCATATGCAGATGTGTTTTTGTTGCCTTTCCAGTCATACCAATCTTTTTAAATATTACATTTGATCAATTGCAACCTTTGTTTGGAATTTTCATTCTGCACTCTTTCCTTTGGTTTTTGAAACACGTTTTCACATGGTTTTGTTCATGCAACAAATAACACAAAGGACTAACCAGGAAAGATGATATCTTGTACAGTCCTGGTTGAAATTGGATTTTTCCCTTTCATGTCCTCAATGTATTCCCACATCAGCTCAATTTCCATGCAAACCTGGCACCTTGACTTCTTCTGCTGTGATGTTGACCATACTAGTAGTAATGTGTGATTTAAGAATATTGAGTCCTCATCTGGAACATGTCCTGCTCTTGGTGAAATGTTCAACATTGAATCAAGTTTGTTCATTGTTAGATCATCACTTGAAAGAGTAGTGCAGCATTCTTCACATTTCTTGGCAATATTTTTTCCACCAAACTTTGTTTTCCCTGATCTCATGCTAAGCTCCCTCAAATCTTGATTGCTACRTGGTGGTATCCTTGTTGCTTGACAGCTTGTGCATCAACTTGTACACATTGATGAGTCAACAATTGCATGAAATTTTGATGACATTACAATACTTTTTGCAAAACCTTCTCCCACTGGCAAGAAGTGCACTGATGGTTCTAGCTTCTATAATACCTCTGCTAGTCCTTCACAACAYATGTGTCTTTTTGGCTAGTCTTGGGCTTTTCCACTTCTGTTTTGATGCTTGTACTAGTATGGCTTGACAAGCTGACAGAATTTATCAAGCCTTGGGAATGGGATTCTCTTTCATCATGTAAAAATAATCAGTTTGGTTTTGGAATTACCAATCATGACAGCAATCATGACTCCTCATTGATAGTATTTGGCCTATATTTTTGAGTCTTGGGAGGATTTAGGTTATTCCTCTCTTACATTTTGGAACAAACAACCAATTAAAAATTTGACTTACAAGTATTTATTTGTTGAGTCTTGGGAGCAATTTGGTTCTCTTAAATCTTGGAATGACCAATTAAAAATATGACTGATTTTTTTTAGTCTTGGGAGCAATTTGGTTCTCTTTAATACTGGAATGACTTGTTGTTGTCACAATAATGACTGATTTTTTAGTCTTGGGAGCAATTTCATTCTCTTAAATACTGGAATGACTGATCATCACAATGGGTGATTCCCGTAAACATAGATTTAAGTAAAATTGTATTAGAGTTCAGACGTGCACACATAGAAGTATGTGTTTTTGACACAGATACATAGATTTTTGGTTCAGGCAGGCTCTCGACAACCAAAAGTAKGCAAAAAACACATAGATTTTTTGGAATCCTCGACTCAAAAATTCATTAGTCACRAGCAACTGACAACCCCGGGGGAATGYAGATATTTTCTGTTAATTTCAAGCAGAATTCCCTATTCCAAATTAAGCACATTTAGYRAGACACAGTCTATGACACTCAAATCTATGTAGTCAGATTTTTATTCCCGTTAAGTCATAGATGCGATTTATGTCAGCATAGATTCTATGTTTACRGGAATCACCCAATAACAACTAAATGTTTAWGTTAAAAATGAATAATCTGTTTTTAGTCAAGGTACAACTGATTTATTTGCAAAAAATGGGATATGGGGTTTACACAGATTCTACACAAAAAAAAACAATTTTCTTTTTGTTTCTTCGGTAAGTCAAGGGATGTGAAAATTCTTCAAGGTTACTGGCTGCTGTAAACAAAAGCCAACTCATTCAGCCAGCTCTTGACTAATAATGAATCTGTGTACCAGCAGACATCCTACTAGTGCTATGGGAAAAAGCTTTTATGCAATCAAAGTCAGGAGAGTTACAAAAAGGACTGTTTTCTTATGTTTTAGCCCAGTTTGCACAACTTTATTTWGAACAATTCATGCTGCCATTTAATCTGACTCAATCARCTTAATGAGGGGAACCCCCAAAACCATATTTGATTATTGRCAAAGTCATTTTTATTATGGGATTAATTRAATTTCATTAATCCTGTAATAGAAACAGCTGACTTGTAGTAGCTRCATTGCTCTCTTTCAAAGGACTGCAGGCATGTACAAGTACTCCTTGTAGGACAAGCATCAATCCACAGATACAAGTACAGCAGCTTCAACAACAAACTAGCACACTCACCAGTCTGTGAAAGAAAAAAGTAGCACAGTAAGGATTCCATTAACACCAAGACAAACACTTATYATTTCACCATTCTCACMATTGCAATCTAAAATCTTGATTCAAGACACACATTCTTATTTCCCAAAACACAATTGGCACTAACACCCCCACTATAATTTTKAACTCCCACTTGCCATTTAGAAGGAGAATAATATTAGATTTGTGGTTGTTTTGTTTGCAATACAATAATTCTAGGAGTAGATATATTAGGAACTGCTGGTCTTGATTTGCTTTCTACACATTACAATGTGTTGAAGAGATAAAGTGTCCAACAGGMAATTTTTTATACTCAACAATTCTAATCCTGGAAATGAAGCAATATGGTGATGATAAGCATTCTTGTATACCTATATACTAGCAAGGGATRTGTATATAAAATCCTAAAGAAAGGTAATGAATATAAAGCATTGGTCTATCCCCCAACAGAAGACCAAACACGTGTGACGCACTGGAGGCTAAGTATGACTTGGCAAGCAGTAGTATTGCTCACACAGCTGAGGAGATCCACTGGCCAATTAGTAGTATCAAAATCCTACCAGAGCCTACTGTGGTCAACTGGTGAAACAAACTGATAGGAGACCAAAATGAATTTTTGYATTTTCCTAGTACAATCTTAAACAAAATTATTGTACAATCCAGCAAATCAAGGGAGTACACTGTTGATTTTGCTTTCTCCTTCAAAATCCTACTGGAATCTAGTSTAGTCAACCCAAAACTGACTGGTGGTGAGCAAACTGGAGAGCAAASTTTAGAGCAAACTGGAGTTTTTGAATTTTCATACTGTATTGCTGGACCATTAGTAAACATCTCTGCTGAATACATGTCAGTACTAAATGGATATGGCTCATACTAGTAGCATGGGTAATCTGTTCATTCTACAGATATCATACAGTCTGCGTTGGGCAAGTACTCCCCATTTGGTGATTGAGGTTGACCAAGGAATCTGTTCTCACATACAAGCACTTGCTCTTGCAGCTCAAAGATCTTTCTCACAAAGCACCATGCCCATTTATGAAATGTTTCCCTGTGAGGTTTCCCTATGAGGCCATCTGAATAGTAAAGTGGATCTCTTATGACATACTACTAGTGTATACTTTCAAGAATAGCAGAGCCCACAATATGTTTGGGTTCTCCAGCTGATCCATCAAGCTCTGCTATTTTATTCCACAAATCAGCAATTACTGTGCTCATTGCACCAAATAGGCTAGCTATACAATCTTCCTTATGATTTCTGTTCCATTCTCTATGATCCTCTGGCCATCAAACAACCTCTTGTTTTATATCTTCAATGGTTGCTGCGTCCATTGTCCTTGTTGTTACTCTTTTGTGTGTGTTGTTGTTGTTGTTGTTGTTGTTGTTGTTGTTGTTGTTGTTGTTGTTGTTGTTGTTGTTGTTGTTGTTGTTGTTGTTGTTGTTGCTATGTTGAAGCTGCAACAGTCATTGCACTACTAGAGACATAGTACTGGTGCTAGAACTACAACTAGTATTAGTACTACTACTAGTACTGGTGACAGTCATTGTATTACTAATTAATTTTTTTAAATTGCAGCTGTAATGAATTGAAAAAATTTAGTTAAGTTTAATTGATTTTTTAAAAATTAATCAATTAAAACAAATCAATCAATCAATCAATTAAATTGAACTAAATTATCAGCTAGTGGTTAGAAGAAAGAGTTTTCCAAATAGRAACCTTACTGCAMGAGATTACATGTACTTTTTAAGTGTATAAGAAATGAATTATGCCYCCGGGACCTTCATAAACATCTTGTGCTTATCTGGTTTCTGGAATTCCCCATTAAGAAAGGCTCSCTCAACGTCCACTAAATGTTGATACCAYGCCCCTACGATAGTTAAGACAAAGCAAACCCGTATTCCGACTTCTGTTGCCACTGGTGACAATTTATCATTACTGTCATAGTGTTCCCCATCRACTTRCATGAATCCTCTTATGGCATTCCTCGCCCTGAAGGATCCATCTGGTTTCTTCTTCATTGCCCATGTGCTATCRAACAGTTTGGYACCATGGGGCACCTCCTCYGGCTTRACTACTTTAAACACATTGTATTTAACCATTTTATCATGCTCRATCTTAATGGCTTTCTCCCATTCATGCTTATCCACGGTTGACATGGCYTGCTTATAATTCATCACATTCAGCTCCGCAGTATTTCCATAATTATGCCCAGTGGCCCCAACCAGAAACAGCTCCCCCATTTGGTCCTCGARGGCCGCAGCCACCAACATGTACTCTCCTGCATCAGCTACATAACCAAATGCATGMTCCACTGAAATGAACATCTTGTCGTGTTTAGTTAGGCTGAACAAGATAAATTCCTCCTCTTGCATGGCCTCATCCATGTGTGTATTTTGAAGGTTCTTAACTTTGTCCATTCCCAGGAGACTTGTCTCATGAACTAGCTTCTCCTCAATGTGCAATGCAACCAGCTNATCCATGTGTGTATTTTGAAGGTTCTTAACTTTGTCCATTCCCAGGAGACTTGTCTCATGAACTAGCTTCTCCTCAATGTGCAATGCAACCAGCTCGCCTCTTTGGGTCCTGTCGTGTTGGACCAGGGCCCGTACTGCTCTCCCGCTCCGTGTTTTGTAAACATCACTTGACTGGCCCAACTTGCTCCCATTGGACTCGTGCATATCAAACAGTGTTTGGTTCTTGTCCTTGAACATGATCTCATGTTTGCTGTGTGATTCTGCTGTCTCGCTTTCTTTGTCTGCGGTATCACTGCTCTCATGATCTGATGCTGCTGACAAGTCATTGTCCACGGAAACTACTGTATCTTCAACCCTTTTGGTCTGAGTCTCCGCCGACAATCCTTCAACGGCTACTGTAGCTCCCGGCCGTGGCCGCTTGGGGAAATACATTCGATTCAACCACAGTACATCCCTGGAGTGTAATGTTTTACGGGTCTCTGGATCATACATCACATAGCAGTCCTTTACAGTGTCTGTTAACCCAAAGGTAAGTTCAAACTCAACTATGATACCAACAATGTTGTTGCGCCTGTTGCCACCTCCTTTTGATCCTTTATTCAGTGCTTCTTTGTCCAGATGTTTCTTCCGGCAGTCTATCTTGCTGTGTCCTTTCTTGCCACAGTAACTGCATTTTGGGATATTGGGACAGTCTCTCTTTATGTGTTCAATTTCTAAACATCCAGAACAATGCTTGTTGTTGTTGCTCTTTCTCATGTTCTTCTTTTGCTTAAACTTCTTACTCTTCTTTGGTCTAGCTCAATACGTCCTGTTGTCGTCACTGCTTGAATCATCTTCATCCCTGTTATACAAATGCATTTCTTGTACCTGGTGTCGAGCTCTGCTTATCTGCATGGCTTTGTAGTGATTGTACATTGCTGTTCTTAGTTCCCTTAATGTGGACTCTCTTCCGTGAATCTTCTGTTTGGTGTTTCTTTCGGCTGAAATGATTGTCTGATACATCTCCGGTGCCTTGATCAGTATTTGTGCTCTCTTCGCCTTCTTGGTTAAAGGTGTTGCTCTTCCTTTATACTGTTGTTCAATCAATGTGATCTGTGAAAACAGTGTCTTGGGATTATCATGCTTCCCCATTGAAATGTTCTGAAAATCTGATCTCTGCTGTACCTGT
>CAACVS010000643.1:130299-142775 GCA_900660405.1 Pseudo-nitzschia multistriata | reverse complement strand
TCGTATCATACCGGCCGGTAGGTACAATGCTCGTACTACTGTGGGGACTGAAGAAACTCGCAGGGTACGTACGAGGAACGAACCCTGATGAGGTTACCGACGGCGGTGGTGAACTCTCTAAATCAACTAAATTCAAACAGACTGCATCCTCCCATGGCTATGATACTGTCTCTTCGGCTGCGGATACGTCCTCACAAAACGGCATGGTCGAACGACCTCACCGCACCCTCAAAGAACGCATTAGGTGTCTCCTCTATGCATCGGGGCTTGGCACTGAATACTGGACGGACGCTCTTCTTCATGCTACATGGCTATATAACAGAACTTATCACAGTGCTATTGATATGACCCCCATCCAGGCGTATACTGGTCGCATTCCACTAATGGACAATCTAATTACTTTTGGAGCTAAGATCACTGCCAAACGTCCCAGCACAAGGCCTTCCACCACACACCCCTGGACCTATGATGGAATCTTCCTCGGATATGGAAAGACCACTGACAACATCAAATACTTTGATATCCACACTGGTACGGATAAAACTGCTCGGCATGACTCGAAAGATGAATTGCAATACGGCAATGAACCCAACAACAGATCTCCAGCTGCATCACACCTCCTCAGCATTTTCACTGAAGATGACCACAGGGCACACACTACTAACACCAACCCCGAAACCATCGCAGTGAAACTCACGGATACAAAGCCAACCAATCCAATCACACTGGTGACAGACCTTATTAATGACTCCCCATCAAGCTACACCGCCGCGGCTGCTGCAAAACTCACTGCTTGCATTCATCGGACTAAATTCGAACGCCCTCAAATAGCCGCTCTTATACCGGAACTGGAGACCCTTGATATATCCACTAACATGTTTATCCAGGAGACGTCCTACACTCTTCCCCTCAAGAACACCAACAGCTTCCATCCCACATTGGGCTTCATTGTCAATCCTCACCCGGACCTTATAGTAGCTCTTGAAGTCACGGCTCTTCAAGTTGGTACTATTGCTCATGCTCACATCCGTAACTGGAAGCGACATCTCAGGGGAACTATTATTACTTCAGTCAATGGTATTCCTATTAGAACTCACACTGAGCTCATTCGGGCCATACAACATGTGCGAGACTCCCACAAACCCTCCGTCACACTTAAATTTGGCTCACTCACTGGATTCGCTTTGAGTGGCACTGGTGTTCCAACACTACAGGCTGATCAACTCAACGTCATTGCCCATCACTTACACTCACTCAATTATAACCAGGATCTCTGGTTAGATAAAACACAATGGCCCCTCGCTATTGATTCCCCGGAAATGGCCACTGAACGGTTACGCATAGCGAAACTCACTCTTTCCAACCTCAAAGATACCCCTAAGTGGGATGGATTCCTTAAATCTGAATGGAAACAGCTTAACCGGTATCACAAAGTGGGCATGTTTGGCGAACTGGTTAAATCTACTGCTGACATGACAATCCTCCCCTGGGTTTGGACATATCTAGAAAAAGAAAACCCACTTACAGGCATAGATGAACCTAAATCTCGCGGGACATGTAATGGAGGCAAAAGATATGGACAAGCCGTTACTCTGGCTGAAACATATGCATCTTGTGTCGAACAGCCCATTCACCGTCTCACTTGGGCCCTTTCCGCCGCCCTTAATCTTAAGTGCATTGGCTATGACGTGGGTAATGCATTCGCTGAAGCCCCAGCTCCCAAAAGCCCCTTCTTTATGCGAGTAGATGATCCTTTCCAACAGTGGTGGACAGACTGTCTTCATCGGCCTCCCATACCATATGGGCACGTGGTACCTATACTTAAAGCCCTCCAGGGTCACCCTGAAGCCCCCCGGCTCTGGGATAAGTATATTTCAAAGCTCCTTATCACAGAACTCGGATTTAAACCCACCACTCATGAGCCTTGCCTCTATTATAAACATGATGACACGGGCATAACACTCATCCTTCGACAGGTCGATGATTTCCTTATTGCCAACAAACATGAACACGTATGTGACCAAATTCGAGACCTTATTCAGCAAAGAATGACTAATCCCCTCAACGTGCTCGGCACTATACRAAAATTCAATGGTATCCATGTACAACAGACACGGGATTACAATCACCTCCACTGTGCTAAGTACATTGAGAAGATATGTGACCATCACGGATGGCTTAATGATCCTACATATAAGCTTTGAAAACGTCCTACGCCGATGAAAGAAGACACTAAATATCTTGCCGAATTACAACTAACACAAGGCCCAGATAATCCATCCGATGCGAAACGCCTAGAAAGAACCATGGGATTCAGCTACAGGCAATGCATTGGGGAACTTATTTACGCCCTTACAATTTGCCGTATTGATATTTCCGTTGCTGTAATCACTCTCAGTCAACACTCACACAATCCCTCTAAGATTCATTACAATGCAATCCGGCACTTATTTGCCTATCTTCTTGCCACWAAACATGAGGGCCTTACATACTGGAGACCAAGCCCACGTATGGACCTTCCACAGGCACCATTACCACAGCCTCTTTCACCTCAACCCCAACTCAAACCATTCTACCMAAGCMATAKCCCACTCCAACTCCATGGCTCCTGTGATACAACATGGGCCTCGGATAGACTGGAACGCCGATCTATGGGAGGTATTATTATGATGCTTGCYGGRGCCGCTGTATACTATCGTACRAGGCTTCAACCCACYATTGCCCAGAGCTCCACTGAAGCTGAATTCACTAATATGGCAGACGCCGGTAAAGCAGCCCTCTATCTTAGATGGATAATGATGGAATTACAGCTTCCCCTCCTCACCCCTACACCAATCTTGGCTGATAATCATGSTGCAGTAAGAATGGCAAATGCTCAACAACCAACTAGAAGGACACGTCATGTTGAAATGAAACACTTTGTAATCCTCCAATGGACTGATGATGAATTTATTGAGTTTATTAAAACAAGATCAGATGAGAACTACAGTGACTCATTGAGCAAACCCACTGGTCGTACGAAATTCTATGCCCATACAGACGTCTTTATGGGAAGAATCCGACCCACCTACTCTGTGGTCTCAACAGATACACAACAACACTCCCCGACTACTGCGGACGGGGCCTTGTCAGACACACAACATACGCCAATTAGTACCGATACGGCCCCGCCCTTTACCAACAGTACACCGTAATACATTCTGCTCCACTTGCAGTAATCTAAATCCTCTCGTAGATCTCCTACTACAAGATGAACAACCTCCTGAGAGAATCGACCACTCCGACTCTTTAGATTCTGCAAGTGTGGGGGGGTGTGAGGTAGTACACACACCACAATCACGAGTAGCTAGTGAATAACCTCACTCTTTATTGTAAACCACGTATTATCAAGCACTAGAGAGCCTATCAGCATTTCACAGTACGAACCGGTACGAAACGGCACTCCCAGTTTGCACCTTGACGATTGACAAAAGCTCAATCTTAGACCGCGCTACGACTCGATTGGTGCCAACAACAACAACAAACAATGCCTAAGATGGTGTAGTGGTTGCGAAACTCAAATCGGTCGATTCCAGATCTAGCGCAGAGGCTACCGAGTCTGAAGACTATCGATTCACTGCTCTCAGTGGCGGTGCTACGACGCTAACTACCAAAGGAGGCGAAATTGTTGTAATTCTGATTTGCATGATGACAGTGATCGCCACATTTGGGGAAGACAATCCCAAGTTCGACGACGGTCTAGATTATCTCATAGGCAGTGAAGACTTTGCCAGGGATTCGAGCTTGCTTTCAACGAAAATGATTAGAAGTTCGACGATAATCGCCTCGCTAGGCTCGTAGGCGATGAAGACTTCGCTAAGAAATTTGAATTGGCTTTCAAAGACAATATAACCGAAAGTTGAGGGCAGTAAGTTGTTCCACTTGTTTTCCAAGCACCCAGAAATGACCAACAATTGCCCGTGTTGTCCTGGAATCCAGGGTTTCTTGGCCTATTCGACTGCAATAACGTTTGTTGCAGGATCGAATAGAACGAAGGATGCTATCTTGAACTTTGCCGCTATGCAATTCACTTTGTTTGTCGACAACGTGATTTGCAACCTTGCAAAAGATTTTTTGGGCGCTAGTCTGAAGAATGCGGCGGGTGACACTGGCGAGTTTTTGCTTTTATCAAGTTGCCGCACGACAATTACACGGAAATCCAAATTTTACTATAGGATCATGACTATTTTCATTTTATTTTTTGATCCATGTCTATGGCAACATTTTAAACTTTAGGCGTCTCGTAGCAAAATTTAAAGCACCTATGGACAACAATTTCGAGATCGATCGAGTGAAAACTGAGAGTATTCAATCACTAGCTTTTCGTAGTGGTTTAGTCTCACACGTACCACACCGGGGTCGAGTGATTATTTCTAACATCGTGCCATTTATTTCGAACCAAGCGAGAAGAATCTTGCATAGATGAGAGCGTTCATTCTATAGCAACAGATATAGTACACACTCGTGACCACAAAGTGACCATTTCCTCACTATAGTAGTAAACGTGAACTTCGATGCAAAGATTTTAATCGTGTTCCCTTTTGTGCTCATGGGGTTGTGGCGAGTCGCTTTTCGGACCTTGCTGTCTATGCTTGCTGCGAACCCGACTCTTTCTCAGTCCACCTGTTACCAGTCGACACAAATGACCACAGCAATCTCTGTGGGTGTCAAAGAACATGGCCATGCCTTCCCGTCCTCTGTCGGTTCGACCATGGACTCGTTTTTTATGTTGTCTGCGATAGTTGAAGTAATGAACTACTGGATCTGTCAGCTTGAGCGTGTTGCTCCGTTCATCAAACACGCCTTGCAGGTCGCATATAAGCCTCTTTTTCCCACTCGCAATATAACTGAAATGGGAAAAGGCCTGCGCCACTTCGGAGACACTGAACTTGATGGCGAGCTTTTTCAGTGGAGAACCATAGTTATGGTCACCTACATCACTCTCTTGAGAATCTTCGTCTTCGTCGCCCTCTTCGATAGCGTCAAGGTCACAGGCTAGGCGAACTGGATCCGAATCGATTGCACCGCCAGATCTTACTTCTGGAACTTCGATACAGGCGAGGTGGTCCAGCGCCGATCTCATTTTTTCGTGGTTGAACTCGGGCACTTCGTCCATTCCTTCTACGTACCCATTGTTAGTGTTCCATTTTTGCCAGGCGTCATGATCAATCTTTTCTTCCACGAGGACTAGTGTTTTTCCGAGGTTATTGTCATCCAGTTCATACACCGAACAGTCGAGAAACGAGATTTTTGGGGTTGATTTGTCCACTCGATATAGTTTGTCCATTTTCTCATTGAACTCGGTCGCGATTCGCCGTGCTAGCTGCTGAGTTTGACAGAACGTTTGGACAAAGGATTTTCTGCTCGCCTCGCCACCCTCGAGAACCAATCGACTTTCTTTCGCAACGAGTGGCTTTCCTATCACTGTCTTTCCGTCTTGTCCGACTTCATAGAATCGATACGCAAAGCGCTCAGCCCCTTCTCCGAACGTCTTTTTGTTCATAGCAACCCAATAGGTGTTTTCACCTTCCATCATTGGTGCAATGTCATAGCAATGACGACGTTTTCTGTTTTCATCGAGCCACTCGCGATAAATACTTCGAGTCACTTTTTCAACAGGATAGAGCCAGTACTCGTCTTCAGAGACAACGCAGACAACTTCTTCCTTAGCTTTCTTTCTTGACTCACGGAGGACATCTCTGACCTTTCTCTGTTTCAAAGTTGCGATGTCCGTCATCTCGGTCTGGGTCTTCGTAATCGTTGTTGCTGTCGAGGTCAGAGATAATCCGAGAGACGAGGTAGACATCGAGGGCAACTGAAAAAAAGATTGCACACCGTAATCTTTCGCGGTGTCGGACATTTGTCGAAGCATTCGAAACTCGTTCGGATCGTTTCCCATGCCGACCGTGTAGAAAGTAAGACGCCGGCCAAACCGCATTCCCAAGGATTCGACCCTTTCGAGAATCGAGTCATGGGCGGTACCACAATCGGACGGGCTGCCGTCCGAAAGAAAACAAAGCGCTAAGGCGCACGAGGAACTATTGTTGAGAGTAAGAATTTCTTCTGCTTTCTTCAAGCTAGGAACGTAAAATCCATGGGATCTGGCTGGCACGTTTTCTCCGTCATTGTAGATATCGACGATTTTGTTGTACAATGCCCAGCTTGTCGCAGACGACTCTAAAGCAAATTAGTTGTAATGCGTAGATGCCAAAAAAGGGGATTGAGGACTAGGATTCAACCAATTTATTCCGCACAAAAAAAGAGTTGTTTTTCACACTTACTGATCAGCACTTTTGCCTTTTCACTATCATTGAGAAGAACTACCGATATCACATCGTAGCAATCTGCACTACCTGACTCGATGCGATGGGCGATAAAATCTAGTGCAATACAAATCCAGACGGCGTCCAATCGGCTTCTTGCGCCCCAGACATCCGATGCCCTCATGCTTCCAGATGTATCAACAACCAAGACGGTGTTGGACTTCCAGCACGCAGCTTTATGTCTTAGTTTTGTCTGTGCTGCTTGGATCTTGAGATTCATTTCGCTGGTAATGCGCACTTTCTTCAATTTGAGCCTCGATGCGTAGCAAGTGATTTCCCTCTTCTTTTTCCGATCCACGATGTAAATCAGGTCTTTGTACCTAAACTTACGTCCATATTTACATTCTAATTCGTCTCCGTACTTAAGAGCGGCTTTCAAATCCTTTTTATCGATGCTTCGTTCCTCGCGCCGTTGGCGAGCATGTTCTGTTTCGATCATTTTCGAGCAGTGCTAATCGTGGAATGTTTTCTTTGTAGACCTTTTAAACGATGCTTTTTCAGATTGAACCGCTGGTTTTCTCACGATTCTATTTTCTCTCGTTGTCTATAGTGACGGTCAAGCCCTGCTGAACACAATCTTTTGGAGGTCCTCTTGAAGTTGCAACAATAATTTCTATCCGATTCGTTGAGACGTTGAGATTTATTGTGATCAGATCCTTTTCCGTAGTGGAAGTACTTCGTCACGTAGAGTAGGCGTAGTTTCGAGCTGTCCTCCCTAGATTTGTTTCCTTGTTTTCATTGGTCAATTGAGTTATCTTCAAAATTCCAAAATTTCATTTCAGTACAATTGTTCCATAAGTACTGTACGTAGAAGTACAAGCCATTACGTGTTGGCAGTAAAGAGTGAGTTGAGGCGGTGAGTTGCAGCCAGCAGATGCCCCTGCCATTCACTCACGAGCTACTCTTGACTTAGCCTCACAACAACACTCTACCACAGTAGGTACAGAATTCTACTTAACTTCGGAACGCTACAATAATCGCACGTAAAGTGTTACGATACCATGTACCAGTACAGAACAAAAGATACTTCTCTTTTTGATTTCAGTACGACTTGAGAGGCTGTACCACATAGTAAATCACGAGTAGATAGTGAATGATTCGCACGAATTACATACATGCCACACTGATACTTCGTAGTAGTACTAGAGTAGTCGGAGTGGAGCAACCCGGGACGAAAATTCTGATTCATACCGTATTCTCGTACGTCCTCGTACTGGTAAAGGAAAGATCCATTTTCTGTTGTTCGGATCAGAGGAGAACATACGGTAGAAACCCAGCGATCGCTCGGCTCTTCCCTCATACTGAAGTTATTGGAGTAAAGGTTGATATCATGTTGTGACGCACTCCGATTGTTCTATACAGTATCGCTGACAAAGGAAGAAATGTTGACACCGGCGACTCGACTGCTACCAATTGCAGCTGCAAGGCAAACGCAAGCATTGCTCCTTTTCCTCCTGTTGCTCTGTTTTGGTTTCGTCCGGGGCCTCTTTGTTTTTCCGACAACGACCGTCATCCGACCGTACCCGAAGCTCGAGCTGTCCATCGTGGACAACCTCGCGGGAAGTGGTGGAAGCATTCCCTACGAGGGATTCGCCTACGACGCGGGGTCGAGTGCCTCTCTCCCGCAGTTCGCCCTGAGCCTAGACGCAAAATTCACCAAGCCAATCAGCAGGGAAACCTTCGACGGCTTGCTGCGGGCCTACTGCGGATGGTCCGAGACCAAGTCCAGGGTGCGGTACGATCCAGACAAGCTCTACCGACTGACAGACTTTTTACCCCCGCTGATGCAGGCCACGAACGCGCTGCACTTTCGCTCGTCCAATCTGTCCACACGGGAAACTTCGGTTTTTCCCAAGCTCCCGTTCTTTGGCTCGGTCCAAAACAAAAACAGCAAAAAAGTGATCTACGCCCGGCAGGAGATCTTGCTGACCTACAACTGCTGGGGTTTTGCCTGGGAGGTCCTCTTCCAGGCCGACAATGCCGATACGGCCGCCATAACGATTTCGACGGCGGATCCGGGCAGCGCCTTTGACGCCTTTCGGGGCCCCGGCTTTGATCTTATCCAGTCCACCGCCACGAATCCGAGGCTCCTCGACGACGGGAATTCCTCGAGCGCGGAACAACGCAACGCAAAACTCCGTCCGGGAGACGTCCTGCTCATCTGGCACACCAATCCATCGACGGCCAGCGGAACCGACCTGTACCTGGACCACGTCGCGACGTGCATCGATCGGGACGTGTACTACGAAAAGTCGGGGAGCGGCGATTCGGTGCCCTTCCGGGTGAGCACCTGGGAAATGATCACCACCAATTTTCCGCCGTCGGTCTTTGTGTGGGAGTGGAGGCGCCTCGTGCGGAACAACCCGCTGAGCCCGAACCTCTACGGAAGCACGGAGCGGCTCAGGCCGGCGGACGAGTTGTTCGGGGTCGAGTCGCAGGTGGCCAGGGCGAATGCGGACGCCGCGGCGACCCCGGTCGTTCCCGACGCAAACGCGGTGGACGAACCGCCGCGGGCATCTACGAGCCGGCGGGGGTTCTGGACGTTCGGTGGTGCAAGCAGGGGAAACGATCCATCTCCGAAGAGCCGTTGGTCGGCATTCGATCCTCTCCTGGCCACAAATCCTAGCGGTCGCACCACGGGCACCGACAGCAGCAACAACAGCAGCAACAACAGCAGCAACAGCAGCAGCAACAACAGCAGCAACAGCAGCAACAACAGCAGCAACAACAGCAGCAACAACAGCAGCAACAGCAGCAGCAACAACAGCAGCAACAACAGCAGCAACAACAGCAGCAACAACAGCAGCAACAACAGCAACGGCAACAGCAACGGCAACGGCAGCAACAGCAGCAACAAAAGTATCGGCCGCAAGGTTTCCCTCCAGCTGGCTACGGACGAGAACGACAACGTCGAATCCCAGCTGTACACGGGGATACTAGTCCTTGAAGATCTGCGGTACGACAAGCGAACCGGCCGCGCCCGTCTCCCGCGCTCTGCCTATACGAAGGAATGGTACCAAAGGGCGTTTTTTGAGTGACTGTCCATTCCGTGCAGCGATTCCAACGGAACGGAACAGAAAAGGTGGATTCACTGGCGTGCCCTGTTCCGTTTTTCAATTGTCCCGGGGATTCAAGGATGCTAGTAGTAGTACAGGGTAAGTGGAGAGTGTCCTCAATAGTTTTATCCAGTCAACAGTGGTACACAACATGTATGAATTGAACATACAAAAAACACCGATCGGTAACTATGTACGAAGTACTAGTAGTGAATAAGTACTTCAATAGTGAGACATTGGGTGATTCCCGAAATGCTAAATACTCTAGATTTGATAGACTGACAGACCGAAAATTTAGTGAAAATGACTCCAGATTTAGCGCGTTTAGGATGGGTCAAATCGACCAGTCCTAAATACTCTACATTTAGAGCGGAATCCACGAATAAAAATTTCGAGTCCGTTGAGGGACTCTTAAAAGACTCAACAGAAAGGCCCGCCAAAATTAAGACTCCGTTGTTGTGAACAACATAAGAAACAACAAGCAACAACGCGCCTCTATTCACCATGGCGCCTTCATCAGTCGAGCCATTTAAACAAAATATGTCCCAACAAACAGTCTTTCTAGTCACTACATTCTATTACCTCTCTTTGTTGCATCAAAGAGAGCAAGAGGAGGAGGCCGGCGACTGCAAAGAGAGGTCTCATTGTCCAATCCCCCGTGTTCTTTTCCTCAAGATGGATCAAAACGCCAACAACAACAACAACGGCCTCAGAGCCGGTACAGTTAACTACTCTAAAGAAGAGCTAGAGAGTCTCATGGAGTTGATAGTGGAGGTTCTCCCCATTGACTCTGAACAGTGGGATACTGTTGTCACCAAGCATGCTGTACAGTTCCCCTTCGATAGAAGCAAGAAATCCATCAGGAACAAGTACAACGCCATCAAAAAAAAGAGGAGCTCAACTGGTAACCCAAACATGCCTAGGTACGTGAWGCTTGCCAGGCGCGCCCATTACTTGATTGGAAAAAAAGCAAACCTTGGTACTGGAGAGGAGGCCTTTGACATGAAGAAAGGCTTCATTGTTAGTGAGGCTGAGGAGGGTTTGGAGAGGATCCMCTCTGCTGAAGTGCAGCAAGGAAGAGCTCCCATTATCCAAGCTGGAGACGCATCATCGACTGTAGACTCATCCATTGTGAGGCCTAACAAAGTGCAGTCCGCTACTCCGAATAAGAGACCTTACTCGAAAGTTCCCGACGCTACTGTATTCAACGAGTACTTGATTAGCCAGCAAGCAAGGGACAAAGAAAATCGTGAGATGGCTTTAGAGCAGTCCAAGATTGCTGCAAAGGAGAACTCTCTGATTGCAAAGGAGCACTCCCTGATTGCAAAGGAGGCAAGCGAAATTGCTAAAGAAACCAATCTGATGTGGAAGAACGCTCTCACGATGGCAATGGCTTGCTTTCAGCAATGGCAGCAAACTAATAACAACAACAACAACAACGACAACGACGCTCAGTCCATCGACAAACGACCACGTACCAGCAATGAATCCCATGGTGAAAACAACTGAAAACGCAATGCCGGTTACTTGTGTTAAGCACTAATTCAAATGAACTAAATTACATGGATTGAAATCAACTAAATGAGCCTTTCATTTGCTGTATGTGAGCAGTGTTGCGAGCCGTATTCCCCGCTGTGACAGTAGCTGTGACAGTACGTCCTAGTACTGATTGTACTTATTCCTTCACTCTTCTCTTGTATGGGTTTTTGTGCATACCCTGTATCGGTTTTTATGTATACCAACGTGGGATTAGAACTGTTTTCTAGTAATTTAGCACGTGGGGAATCCCACCAAAACTGTTCGGATCGGCATCCACATGGTTCGAATCATAAAGTTCTCTTCATGGCAGTATAACAGTCAACTTATATTCGTTTCAGTATAACTTGGTATGTATTGCTGCATTGGTGTGTATTACGGAACGCGGCAGCGAGCTCAACTAGGGGTTCATGAAAACCACAAAACAGTAAGCTGTACAGCTTACTGCTAGCAACTGTAAGCTGTACAGCTCACAACTAGCAACTGTAAGCTGTACAGCTCACAACTAGCAACTGTAAGCTGTACAGCTTGCTGCTTGCTCCCCTCATTCATGCAAATTCAAGCAACAAATGCAACTGTAATTAAACAATGCTTAAGGAAACCAACCATTTATTCGTTGAACAATGAGGGGAGGAGGTACTGACAGTAAGTAAGTTTGTCGACGGCGGGTGTCGACTGCTGTCGGCGTCGTAACGATAGTTGTAACAATACGACGGCGGGTGTCGACTGCTGTCGGCGTCGTAACGATAGTCGTAACAATACGAAACATTCGGTACTATCGGTGATTTGCTGGTAACTCATTTGCTAATTACATTCCTTTCTAAACTTTTTCTTTTCCACAAAACTAATGAAACGACCATGGGATTTGCCTCCGATTTGCCTTCAAAACATGGCATTCGCATCAGGGGACACCTCCCGACCCACGTGAAAGAAGCCTTTTGCGAGCTCATTCTTTTCGTACGGTTCTTCCGGATCAGTTGCTGCTGGTGTCCTCATGAACGTCAATAGGATCTGGTTATGCCCTACAGTACTACATTGGTAGTTGTAGAGGTTAACCAACAAGTTCATGATGATCTTCCTGTCTCCATGCTCCTCCAAGAACATCCTGTCCTTGATTCTTGGRAACTGTCCTTGAATCATTCTCATGCCCCACTCAGACATCTGTCTCAACRACGTCGCGTCCCTGTTGATGAGGAGGAGTTCCTCCTGTTCGGGGTCATGCTGTGAGCTTTTGATGAGGATATGCTMCCTTTCCTTCAAGGCAAATGCTGAATCAACCACGACCTTTGCATTGGTTTGTGTGTGAACCTCCTCAATCCTGTCATACACACCATGGTCGGCAATGGCGCTGTCATGCCAAGCCCATCCTACCATCTGGTGCAAAGACAAAGACACTGTTGACAAAGGTGTTCTCCTTCCAAGCGTTGTAAAAGGCTCTCTGTTTGAACCAGTCCTCGGAAGCTTCAATAGCACTCTTTAGACCATCTGCAGCAGCCCAGACCTTCTTTTCTCCAAGCCGGGG
>CAACVS010000643.1:109366-130043 GCA_900660405.1 Pseudo-nitzschia multistriata | reverse complement strand
GACTGTGTACTTGTTGTAAACAGGAGCAAAGACATCAACTAGCTCCCTGAACACTTTGTGGTCAATACCACAGCAGTTGAGTAGTGCTTGGTTGTYCCCTGAGTGGAAGAGATGGAGGAAGGGGGAATGGGCATATCTCCTGATTGCAATCCTTGGCGTTCTCCTGTCCCTACAACGTCTCTCCTCAGGAGAGAGCTTTTTCTTGTAACTTTGGTTATTCAGGTGAATATATCACTTCCACTACTCCCATTGTCAATGTCGTTCGATCGATGTCGCCTTTTGTTTTGCTGGGAGGAAACTGTTGTCTTTTAGTGTGTTTGTTGTCAACTCACGGGCTAGTAATTAGCGTAATGCATGAACTCATTTCCTGGTATCGAATCAGAAATAATAAGCAGAAACTGTGTTCATGTTTTACTCTAGTGAGACTACCGTAAATCAACCCACTCATTTTCTACTGACAATATAAGCAGCAAATGAGTGGTTGGTTTATGCTAGTAGTTGTTGAGTATCAAAAATTTCATCTTTTACTTTGAACCATGGCGCGCGTTTGAGTCTTTTTAGTCTTTACGTTGAAAAATAATTAAGATTCCAGATTCCGGAAAAGACTGGCATTGAGCTGGCATCCTCTCAGTCTGTCCGTTGAATGACTTGATTCCCGAAATTCTAGATCCCTACATTTGGAGTTTTAGGGATTTAGAATTTCGGGAATCACCCATTGAACAATCTACAATCACGAGTAGCTAGTGAATGACCTCACTATCATTGGAAAGAATGATAAACAAGTTTTTTGCGGGACCCCATCCGAACTCTCATCGAACGAAGTAAGCAACCAATAATTTTATCAGCGGAACCATGATTAACTATCTTGGGGATTCAAGAGAACAAAAAAGTTATAATGATATTTTCCCCAGTGGCTTATTTCTAGACTGTTTGATTGGGCTATTACATTACAGTTACAAGTCACCCACTGTTGTGAGGCTGAATCCCGAGTAGCTGTGGTAGGTACGTACATCTTTCTCTGTGAGGCTTGCACACGAGCAGCTGGTGAATTATCGATACTTAAGAATAACGATAAACAGAATTTTTTGAGTTGGACCATGCAACTCCCATCGAACGAAGTACAGTATGTACGTACCTTTAGTACTGTAGCGTTGAATACTGCAAAATAATTTCTTCAGCGACCCCGTGGTTCAATACCGTATTGTACTTTAATACCTTACATACTTCTATTTTTGAGTCCTACTTTGGTCTCATCAATAAATTTTATTCCGATTGGCAATATTACTCTATATTATTACATCGGATTTTCAATTAACAAACTATGAAAGACATCACAACATGAAACTTATGATATTTCATGGTTCAATCCATTAAATTTCGGTCTAGACCATGTAGTTTCTTTAAAAATCTACATAACGTTCTGAATAAAAATTAATTAACAATATCGTGGACATGGGCGTGAAGCTATTACGTTGCTCAGCACTTATATCATTTCTTGAATCGTATTCGTACGATTCTGATGTGGTGAATCAGTCCTTTAATGCAACGAAGAAAATGAGAAGAGAAACCACGAGAAGAACGCGAACATTTGCAATGCCAATAATGCGATTTCTCTCAAAACTGTTTTTATATCTCGGCAAACCACACAAGTTTTTTTTGCACATCAAAACGAGTTGCTCCTTTCGCGTTTTGGTCTCACACTTGATGTCCACCGATTCAAAGACCATAAAATCCTTCTTCTAACATTCGAGTGGTTGGAAAACAATTTCTTTCACTCAAGGGGAACGCCTCTGCAGAGCTCAATAAAATTTGACCCGAATAAATCAGATTGCTGCAAATATCAGATTTAATGCACTGAGGAGTTGTGATATTTGAAGTATATTTGAAATGTCGAAAATAATAGAAAAGAAAAGGGGGGAAATCTCGTACAATAGGTTTCACATACCGCCAGAAGTTTTCAATTCCGGACCACAGATAAAAGACTCCGGTATGGACAGCGCTAGCGAAAGAGGACTGAGAGAAGTACTCCTCCGACGAACACCGGTCTCTTTATCCAATCCAAGCACGATGACCGGGGTTCTTCCCTCTCTGGAATCTATGCTGGCCAGAGCGCTTGCCGTTGTGGAAGCAGACAAAATCCAACCATTGAGGTCGTGGTCCTCGACGACGCATGCCTCAAGTTTCACAAAACGGGACTAATGGTCGAGTCTGTAGCCCCGACCGAAAAATTGATGATTAAAAAAGCTAGTGTAAACGAAGTGTGTGTAGAATTTTTTACACTGCAATCTTCTTTATCTATCTATCTATCTCGTTCTATAGTTTGTTCTCGGTAGAATGGAACAAGGTTCTTAATGATGCAAAAGAGGACTGGAGGATTGCATAATCCAATACAGAACTCTGCGATCCGAATTCCGACGGATTCGGAACCGTGGCGTCAAACTCGCACAGTAGTGGCTACGTTAGAACCCCGGTAGCAATTGAGGACCTGTTTCGTTAGATTCTTGGCATCTCGATCATTTATCACAAGGGCCATGATGTGGTGCTGATGGTAATTTTCGAAGTTGCTCTTGATCCACTCCAGCGCATCCTAATGTATCCGGCAAGTGGCAGAAACAGCGAAATGAAAAAGCACATAAGTCGTGTTTAGATAAATTTCATATATCGTGTCAACGAAAAAATATCGACCCATCTGGCTAGTACAGCAACGCCACAAACAAAACCAAGAATTGACCGAGAAATAGGCAAAGACTTATCTCTGCTTACCTTCGAAGGGAAATAAAAGATCTTCACGTATGTGTCGACATATGCCGCTGATCGGTACGGTTCAATGACGGCTGGGAGTGGGCAGCTCGGGTGCTGATTCTCTCTGAGTCGGTTTGCAATGGAACGAGCGCTGGTTTCGGATCGATACGATGCCACATCCATGCTCATTAATGCTCTTCCTTCCGTCGAGCAATAGGGAACCTTGCTAAAACCATCAATGAGGATCATGTAGCCTCCACCAACTAGATTCTCCCAGAGCATTTTCAGGATGCCCAAGGGTAATCTTCCTGGGGATGCGTACAGGTATCGCCACAAAAGAGCCAAGAAACCGCAAAAGTCATCAACATAGTCA
The DNA here is from genome assembly GCA_900660405.1 of Pseudo-nitzschia multistriata. NCBI lineage: Eukaryota > Bacillariophyta > Bacillariophyceae > Bacillariales > Bacillariaceae > Pseudo-nitzschia > Pseudo-nitzschia multistriata. The sequence continues at coordinate 126,928 of CAACVS010000643.1, read as the reverse complement.
TTCGCGTGCTCGTGGAGTTTGCTCTCTTCCCACAAACTACCAATCGACACAATCTGAACACGAGAAAAAAGAGAAAGAAACAATGTGAGCAATGAAGTCACGATAAACTTGTAGCCATCCTAGTTCGAAGCAAAACGCACCTCTTGCAATACAGCTCGTCCACGAATAGCCCGCATGCAACTAATTCGATTGCACAGACTTATCAGAAGGGGAAATACACGCAGCACTTGTTCGCTGTATCCTTTCACTCGGTTGCACGACGACGGGATGTTTCTAGTCGCTGCGAACAACGCCAGTGCCACAAGAATATGATTGCACGATGCGCCTTGCCTTCTTTCCATCACTCGTGCTGTCTCTTTGGCAAAGTCTTCCTCGATGGTATCTTCTGCAATCACTGGATCGGAGATCCAGTTGTCCACCAAATCAAGTTTTGCAACCCCTTCCATCCGCTTCTGGCATTCTAGCAGGAAATCTCGCAACGGTTCCAGGTTTTTGCTTTCCCCGGGCACCAAAGCGCAAAGTTCGGCTTCCGCCGTAACAGAAAGGACGGGTGCCTGTCTATTGGTCGGCCCCTGCGATCTCAAACCGAAATCAAACATCGGAGACGACGCTCGGTTCACCTGAGCATTGGCGTCTTGTTTGGTGGAAACGTCTAAATCGTCGATTCCCAGAAGAATCCTCTCGTTCCGTTCGTTGCCGGCGCAAAGACGGAACGCGGTCGTCACATAGAGATCAACGATGCCTATGAGTACGTGGCTGGCATCCTCTGCTAGTAATGGGAGTTTATCGATGATCAAGAGAAGGCGAGCCATCCACGGAAGGACTCCATCGAACACGCTTCGTAGAATGATTTTTGACAAACCAGCATCGTCGTCTCCGATGTAGATCTCCAGAAGCTTGATCATGTCCTCGACTCGATCGTTGCTCCGTGAAAAGACGTCGGAAGTAATAGATTCCGTTTTGGCTTCGGCCGTCCTTCGAGCTCGATCTATCCCAAAAGGATTTCGACATTCCGCAAGCAACATATTCGGATTATTTTCGGCAATTGCCCGTCCAGAAAACCCATTGCATTTGCTCCTGCAGCACAGAGACTCGCTGTGGTCTCCCTGGTGTAGAACTCGTTCAAAAACAAACTGCGTGGTTGACAGGAACGACATATTGAGAACACTCACGTAAATAAATCAAACCAAACCAAGCTAGATCGATTCCCTTCGACCGAACAAACCAAACAAAGGCATCCGTCTTACCTCGAGTACAGACCGGAGGGAGTGGGTGGTCTTGTCGTCTCCTTCGCGGCCCGGTGACGAAAGCGTGGCCCTGGTTTCTCGCTGTAGGTCGTTTGCGCTGTGCAATTGCCAGTCTTCCCGATAGAACATAGTTCCGATCGTGTTCATCGCCTCGACGTGGAAGCTCCGCAGGTGTCCCCGGAAACACGACACCAGCTTGTCGTCGACCATGCTGCCGTCGTTCACAACCTCCTTCGAAACACCGCTCAGAAAGACGGTCCCGAGGGACAGAAATTGTTTTTTCAGGACGGATACGTCGTGGAGACCCTCGAGGTCTTCGCGCCAGTCCGAGTCGTCGTGGCGTCCGTCGTCGGTCCGGGAAAATAGTTTCTTCTTCCCGGAATGCTTCTTGTATTCTTCCAGGCATTCCTCCAGGGATTGGATGCTGGCATTCCAGACCGAGGCTCTCCTAGACAGCAGGTGCCTCCTGATTTCCTCCCGGGTTCGCTCCGAAACGGCCCCGGCTACAAATCCCGCTCCGTGGAAGTCGATGAGGCGGTGCATCCCGGACAAAACGTTGGCCAGGAGCCAGCAGAGCTTGTGGAAGACCGCCGGGAGGGGGTGCCTTGCCTCGGGTGTCTCCTGCCGCTGTTTCATCCCAAACTCGAACCGGATGGTCACGAGGTTGTGCGTCCAGATGGGAAGCCGGTTCGAATCCAGGTACCTCTCGTTGCTGCTCAGCGCAATGAGCTCTTGCTCGTAGTCGGAGGTCTCGTGTTCCGAATCGGTGGGATCCAGCAGGGCCCGGCCGAGGGCCTTTTGGGTTTCCAGCATCAGGGTGGTTTGGATGCTGGTAGCAATGGCTCCCACGAGTTCCCGGGAGTTGCCGTCGTCGTCCTTTTCGTCGCCGTTGGGGCTTGGAGCATCGGTGGTGCCCAGAGACGAAAGCCTGTCGACCCTCACCAGCACCTCGATGAGGCGCGAGTAGGCAGCCTTTCCGTCGGAAACGTACCGGTCCGAAACGCATGGCGAAGCGCCGTGGTCGCACCAGTCGATCGTGAGTTCCGAGAGGCACTCGTGGAGTCGGGGGACAAAGGTCCCAGGTACAAAGTCCGCGGCCCGCTTCCGTGCCTCGTCGAAACACACGAGCCGCCGCGTGGGTTCCTCCTCCAGGCGTTCCTTCAGCCGGGTCACCAGATCCAGGATCCGATCGCACTCTCCGAGGGAATCCGCTTGGTAGGTGTCGAACGACCGGATGCGCTCCTCGATGGTCTGCTCGAGGCCGCAGATTTCGGAAAGGAGCCTCTCGGTGCGGTGGAGGCCTTCGTAGGATTCCTGCGTGTCCCACAATTCCAGCAACCGAACGGCGCCGTAGACCCCAACACCTTCGTCGCCGAAGGACTCTTGGTCGTCTGTGTCGCCGTCGTCGCTGTTGTTCTGGTGGTTCTCGCTCTCGTTCTGGTTCGCATTGGCGCTGGTGCTAGCAATCCTTCCGTGTTTTGCCAGCTCGATCGATTTCTGGCTCTTGGTCAGGTACATCTGCGACAGCGAGAGATTTTTCTGCAGGTCGAGTGCCGCCTGATTGGCCGACAGCAGTTCCTCGGCGTGGGGCTGGATTCGCTTGTAGACCTTTTTGCAGATTTTTCCGTAAAAGGCGTCCAGCTTGGACAGCTCCTGGGTGATCTGGTCCTGCAGGAGGGGGATGTTGTCGGTTTTGAATCCCCCGTCGGTTTCGTCCAGCAGCCGCTCCATCCGCCAATAGGGCAGCCAGTCCCATTCGAGCTTGGACAGTGCCTGCAGGGTGTGGTCCGATTCCGGGTGGTTCCAGTACTCTGTGGGAAGAGTGCTGAGGGATCCCAGGGACAGCGATTCCTCGTCGGTGAATTCGTCGCTGTCCGAGGCCTCGTCGTCTCTGTACCGTCGTTCGTCCTCGTCGTCGCTAAAGCAGGAGGGATTGGAATAGTACGAATGGTGCGAGTGCGAGTGGGGATGGTGTGCCGTCGTTTCGTCCCCCTCGACGCTCGTGCTGTTCCGGCTGGTGCTGGTGAGGCTCCGCACCGAGTTCCGGCGCAACCGCTCCAAGGCCCGCCTCCGGTGGTGCCCGCGGTGTAAGCCCTTCGACCGGGAGAGGTTCCGGCGGAGAAACTTGGCCTCGGGGGAGGCGATCGAGGAGGAGATGCTGGGCTCGTCGGCCAGGAGTGCGGAGGCCGCCGCGGCAACGGCGGCGCCCGGTCCAAAGACCGTGGAGATCATTCGTTGCTTCATCGACATGCCAAGGAAGGGCTTGTGTTCCTTCCTCGATCCGGCATCGGAGGACGCGTACAGGGAGGCATTCCGGCCGAGGTAAAAGGAGGGCATGGCCAGTCCCGAAGAGCCCGAGTCGAAGCAACCGGTTGGTTTGAGCCTCGCGGTGTCCAGGGCGGCGGCGCTGGTAGTGGTGGCCCGGACGGTGTTGGGAACCACAACGGAGGTCTTTGGCTGCTGGCTGCGCACCGAGTTCGTAAAGAGCTGGACCACGCTGGGAATCGATCCCGACTGGAACGATCCGTCGGCGGTGGGAAGGGACGAGGCTTCGTGTTCGTGTTCGTGTTCGTGATCGTGTTCAAAGTCCGTGTCTCCTTCCGCCGGGGTGGGTGCCACGGACGAAGCGTCGTCGAAATCGCCCCCGCCGTTGTCGTGTTCTCGGTCCGAGTCCGTGATTCCGTTGGTGATTTTGTGGAGGTCGTCCAGCCGGAACCGATCCGGGGAATCCGCGTTCGTTCCGAACGGGTACGCGTAGCTCTGGTCGTTGGCCCTGGTCTGGTGGGAACACTCCGGCATGAGAATATCGACTCCATCCCCCGGGGGACGGAAGCCTCCTTCTGGAGGGTGGTGGTGGTAATTGTTCCGGGTCACGGGGGTCGGCTGCTCGATCATGTTCGTGCTGCCGTTGTGGTTGTTGCCGTTGTGGTTGTGGTTGTTGCCGTTGCCGCAGGCACTCGCCCGGAAGGATGCCCTTGGCGTTGCCCGTTCGTCGGCCAGGAAACCGGAAGGGTCGCGTGCGATAGGAGTCTGGCACCTCGTGTTTTTCTTGAGGGGGGTCGCCCCGTTGTGGATCGTCGACGTCGCCCTTGCCAACCCTTGCCCGGTGGTGGTGGACTCGAAGGACGTGTTGGGGGTGCACACCATCATCGAGGCTGGCAAATCGGCAGTGTCGCAACAGAGGTTGTCCTCGTTCTCGTTCTCGTTCTCGTTCTCGTCCTCGTCGTGCTCTTCGTTGTTGTCCCCATCGTCGGCAAAAGACTCGTTTTCCCCTGGAACCGATTCCGAAACGGGTGGTGGTGCATCGTGTTCCCTCGGAATCGGTGAGACCCTCGCCTCGATTGCGATGGTGAACGAGGACGAGGACGAGGATTGTGGTTCCGATGGCCTCGGGTGTTCCTTGTCATTTTTGTTTTCGTTTTCGTTTTCGTCGTCGGTATCTGCCTCGGTTTCGAATTCCGTTTCCGTTTCCGTTTCGATCTCGTCGAGCACTAATGGCGATGTAGCGTAGGTCGATCGCGATTCGATGCTCGGGTAGGTTCCGGTGTCCGGTGTGGGGGCCTCTACCGCGTTTTGCCAGAATTCTTCGAATTGCTGTTCTTGTTGTTGTTGTAGATTTTGGCTCTCTTGGTTCGTAGCTTCTGCTGTCGCAGCAATACCTGCCGCTACCGATGGAGGAGTGCATCGTTGGTTGTCGTTGTCGTTGTCTTTGTCTTCGATAATATGTTTTTCGTTATCACCATCTTCTTTAATGGTGTTGTTGTCATTGTCATTGTCATTGTCATTGTCATTGTCGTTGTCGTTGTCTTCGTCGTCGTTGTTGCTTCTGTTTTCATCGTTCCCATTGTCGTTGCTGGTGTTCCCCTCTTCCCCACCGCCTGTTTGGAATCCTTCCTGCCCGAAATCGACCCGGTCAAAGGACGCAAATTGGTATTCCTGCTGCCCCATGGCACTCCCGAAGCGGAGGAGCAGCAGGCTGGTCTCGTCGTCGCCGTTGTTGGTTTGGTGGTTGCTGCTGGTTTCGTCGGTTTGGTGGTTGCTGGTTTCGTTGTCGTTGTCGTTGCTGGCTTTGTTTCTGGCTTCGTTGCTGGGTCCGGCTTCGGTGTGAAAACGGTTGCTCGAGGGGTAGAGCTTCTCGAGGAGCTCGGCCGATGCCAGGTACTGGGCCTGCCACTCCTCGTGGCCGTCCAGGATCCAGTCGTGGGGAGGTGGAACGCCGGGCTCGTTTTCGTTTCCGTTTCCGTTTCTGCTTTCGTTTTCGTTTCCGCTTCCAATTCCAGTTGCGATTCCCACTCCGTGCCCGACGGGAAAGCATTCCTCGAACCGGTGGGCGGACGCCAGAGCCGCCAGGGCCTCGTCGACGTTGGAGACCTCGGGGTTTTGGTTCTCTTCTTCCCAGTGGCAGGGGTGCTTGTTGTGATTCTGAATGTTGTTGTGAATATGAGTATTGTTGTGAACGTTGCCAAGCCGGTGCGGAGAGGAAGTTTTGGATTTTGGGGTGACGGGGGGAGTCGACCACTGGGGATGGGCATTAGTACTGGCATTGGCATTGGCATTAGTAGTGGCATTAGCAGTGGCATTAGTACTGGCATTGATACCGGCCCTCCCAAAGTTGTAGTTGGAATTTCTGCTGTAGTCGTCGTTGGGGGAGAGGCAGGGGGCCCGCGTTCCGCTGCCGGCGTTGGCGTTGATGTTAACGCTGGGGTTAAAGCTGGGGTTAGCTTTGGTGGGGGTGGAGAGAACCCGCGCTTCGGCCCGGAAGGGATCGGCGGTTTTCTGCCCCCAGGCCTGCCTCATCCAGAGCCGGAGGCCGCTGGCGCTTGCGCTGCCGGGGCGGGGGCGAATCGTTCCCTTCCGGGCGTCCTTCATCCCGGTGTGGTGTTTCGTGGGTCCGTGTTCGCTGGAAGGCGGCCTCCTTGATTCGGTGTCGATTCCGATTCGTTGTCGTTGTCGTTGTCGATTCGTTTTTTGTTTTGTTATGTTATGTTTTGTTATGTTATGTTATGTTTCGTTTCGATTCGCTGCTTTGCTTTGTTTTGCTTAGCTACGGAGATGTTTACCAGAAGAGGATGCTTTGTTTCATCTTGCAACACACCGGGAGAGAGCGCAATGTTTTTCGCAGTGCAATGCGGCAAACGTGGTGCTGGTTTCGTTGCAAAACCGCGATGCGATGCAATGCGATGCAATGCGATCTACTCGTACTTTGCAGCAGAAAGATCTCCGACAGACCAAAGGAAAGGCGTGTGTTGTTGTTGGAAGGGCCCCGCCGCTCGACAATCGATCCGATTCAGAGAAGTTCCAGAAATAGTTTCATACAGTAGGAAAGAAAGTTCGAAGGACTATCTTCCTGCCATGGTGATGCTAGTGCATTGCTCGTACTAGTACTAGTACTACTACTACTACTACTACTATTCTACGCGATTCCATTCAAAAGCGAACCACCAACGAAAGCAATGCAGCAATTCGTGTCGACGCCATGGAATGCAAGTCGTATTTTGTACCGTACGGTACGTACGCTTAATGGAATGCGGTTTCATATTCAAAAACCAGAACGGGGCCGTCTGGCGTAGACCCGTTCCGGTTCCTTGTCCAACGGTACAAAGAAGTACGAGTACGTACGCTGGTAGCCCTTCCCAGCAGTACGAGTAAGTACGAACCTGCCTAGCACCGAATGCAATGCAAGGCATGCGATGCGGCGGCGTTCCGTCCGCCGGTGCGTTGTCGGATCGCGTGGCGTCGTACTATGCATAGTAGCTACTATAGATACCATACTACCCGGTCTTCGCCAACCGCGCAAGACGGACGGACGGAGTCGGGAGAGTTGCCGGGGATCGTTTTTGGTCGCGGGAGTGGCGTCAGCAATCGCCGCAGTCCGTACCAAACCCCTTTGGAGGATATAGCCCCTGCTTCCGAAACCGCCTCTTGAGTCGCGTGCGACCGGTTACAATAGCAATCCGTCGCCGATGGAAGAGCCGAACCGAAGACATCGATCCGTTGGTGGTGGTGGTGGGAACTGTTTTGCGGTATGTTCCGCATCTTTTTTAGATTGAAACACGAAACTCCTACTACCGAAGGTTTTGAAAGAATAGAAGCATCGGCTCCTCTGCCTTGGAAGGACAATAGTACCGTTTTGTACGGCACAAAGCCGTGCTTGTGCATGATCGAAACAGGAAAACTACAAAACAATAATACTACCGTTGCATCAGAACCAGCAACCACTCACTTGTCCCGGAGGATCCATTACGATCAAGTTCCAACCAGGTATTCATCCGACCCAGCAAGCAACTCCAACGAAGCTATACAAAACAAGAAAAAAAAGCCAAACCAAACCAAACCAAACCAAACCAAACCGAAGCAAAACAAGCGACACCGACACCGACACCATGCCCGACGCCGCCCCCACCGCCATGACCACCCCCCTTCCCTACTCCATCTTCACGAACGGATCCGCCTGCGGCCCGGGGGGCGTCGAGGCCGTCGGGGTCATCCAGTCCCTGGTGGTCGTGGACGACAAGAGCCAAGGCGCAAAGGCCCAAGCCCCTGCCGAAACCCAACCCCCCGGGCCCGCGTACTCCTACTTTTGCGAGACGACCACCCACACCCACACCGACCCCGATAATGGCGGAACCATCGAAACCACGGTCTACACCAAGGTCGGGGTGACCTGCTCGCCCCTCGACCAGGGGGACCTCGCCCTGGACGCGGTGACCTGCGAAGAGGCCGGCTGCGGGAGCTGCGAGACCGCCTACCCCGTGGCGGCGACCCTTGCGGTCCCGGTCTTTGCCCCGCTCCCGGCCCCCGATGCCTGCTACGGGATCACCGCGGACGCGACGGGGGTCACCGTCCTCAACCGCTTCGACGCCGGAGCCGACCGAGAAGGCATCGAGACCTACTGGGAGGTCTACAAGGCGAACTCCTGCCTCGGGGACCTGGTGGAGGCCGCGAGTGCGAGTGCTTCCAGCGCAGGCGAAGGTCGCTCCGGTTCCGTTGGATCCCTGGTTGTGGCCGCCGCGCTGGCGGCCTCCCCCTTTCTTCTCAACTAACTAGCGGGGTCCACCCACCTGCCCACCCACCCACCCACCGATGGATCGGACGAGCGAAATGCACCGATGGAATGATATGGAATGGAATGATATGGAATGCCCACCCTCGGCCACGGGCAAAGCGGACAGCGGTGGTGTCGGCGGACGAGAAACCAAAACCAAACACCACGGCAGGACCGGAACGAAACGATCGCTCGATGGCGTCGAATCGAATCGAATCGAAAAAAATTGACTCGAAAAAAATCGAATCGAATCGAATCGAATCGAATCATCGAATCAAATGGAATGGAAAACCGGGCGTTGCGTGTTGGTTTGTCCGCCCCTTGCTGGAATAGTTTCGACCCGTTCCTGCCTTAAAGTAATGAAGCACAAAACTACTTTGTATCTAATACCTTGCTAAAAACTTTTGTTTTGTTGTGTTGTGTAGCTGTTGCTCTAGCAAGAACCGTGCAAGAGAGGAAACAGAAGCACTCCGGCTGTGCCATCAGCACCGTCGCGAGTTGCAGCAGCTGTGTTTGCGTCACTCCTCTTCCGTCGCACCGTTCGGAGTGGTGCCAAAGAAGCAATACTTTTTGTTCGAAAAAGCATCGATGTGCTGTACCGTTTCCCAAAGAAAAGTTTGAGTATCGCAATTACTCGTACTCGGACTTCTGGCAGGCAAACACGGGATCTACCGTAGTCCGGAAGTAAACGATCGTCAAGATATTCGTACGTACTGTTAATATGGTACTAAGATACTACGATACTACGATATGACACCATTGCAGGGAAAATCAAAAGAACGATGGTTCCTCGCTTCGTTACTGTAGTAGTACGCACGTCTGATTCGTTTGATTCGTTTCTTACTAGTAATGCCGTTAGAATCGTAGCGTCGCGTGCCGGCCACATGGGTTTTTAACGAGAGATCTCATAGGTACAATCGGTTTCGCCGTTAAAACCGGTATGGGAACCATCCCAGTTTGTCTCCGGATTCGCACCGGAATCTTCCCCTCTCGTATCGAACTCGTGCTGATCCTGTACGAGTAACTCGTACCGTACGCATGGTGCATACCGTAACGTACCGTACGAGTTACCAGTATCTGTTCTGTGCGAGAAAGATTAGATACAGTATCGGGTAGGAAGAGACGAACGCATTCCAGGAACCTTCGGTGGAAGATAGGCATTCTTCTATAGAAATAGGAACAGCAAAGGCACATACAGCAGACGATACTACCGTTGCACCAGAGAGCAACAAGAACAAGAACAAGAACAAGAGCGGCAACCACCACAAAACACACCATCGAAATGCGGGCACGCGGCTCGGAAGCAGCGATCTCTCTCCGCGTCCTGGCGACAGCCCTGCTCGTCGCCTGCTTCTCCCCGAGAAGCGGCCTGGCAGCCGCGAAACCGCCGAGAATCCGGKGCAGGGCATCGGCGGAGCCGGTGGGAGCCGTCGAACCGTCGGTGAAACAGAAACAACCCACCAGCGGCACGAAAGGCACCACCAACGACAAACGCCGCGAGCTCCACGCCCTGCCGTACGCCCACAGGCACTACCCACGGCCCGGTGGAGGCGGGAGCGGAGGCCACCACGGCCCGTCGCCACCACTGCCACCACAGGGACAAGGCCAAACCACGGGCTACACGTACCAAAACGGGCGATACGTCAAGTACTACAAGCGGCCCGTTCCCGCTCCAACGACACAAAAGAACAACAACAGAAACACTCGCATGCCAAGCCACGGACGTCGTCGTCCCACCCAGCGCCCCTCCCGGAGGCCCTCCACACCGCGATCGCAGCGGCCAACAACGGCTCCCGATCGACCGGTCGAACCCACGCGGTGTTCCTCCCTCGGTGAGTCGTCGATAATTTCCTTGGTGCCGGACGCTTGCCTGGCAAGGTGGCACCGCACTGTTGTCTTGCCACAACGTGCCACCTTGGTTCCAATCACCAAACCCGTCGCACCTACCAGCTGGTGCACCCACTCACTTCTTTTTTTTCTTCCTCAACCCCCCCCCCCCCYCCGAAACACCACACGAACAAAACAAAACGAAACCACAGTCGAGGTGGTGTGTTTCGATCCGGAGCTGCGCATGACGCTCGCCTGCGGCCTCCTGCGGGAGTACAACCTGGAGGACCGGCTGTCCTCCTCGGGGAGCGTCACCTTCTTTGCACCGACCGACGAAGCCTTTGCGAGGCTGGGCGACGAGCACCCGGATGTTTTCGACACGGTCCTTCCGGGGGTCGACGAATCCATCCTCCTCTACCACTTGGCAAACGGCGGGTTTTCCCTGTCGGACCTGGAGTGCACCGGGCTCGTTCCGACCCTCCTGGAAGGCCGGTCCAGCCGGACCAAGTGCGTGGGGGACGACCGGTTCCAGAGGGGACCCGGGAACGGGACCGGCGGAAGCGCGGGAGAAGGCCTCCCGAGGATCATCGACCCGGACCTCCCGGCCTGCGGCGGGAGCCTGGTCCACGTGGTAGACCACGTCCTCCTTCCGAGGCTTCCGGCCGCCGCCACCGCCACCGGAAACGAACCTCCGGTCGGTGGGGGAACGGAAGAAAGGGCCACCGGGGGGCCCACGGTCGAGCCCACCGCGGGGGCATCGCCCGTGCCGACGCTGCGTCCAACATTGCTGCCGACCCGGAGGCCAAGCACGGAGCCAACGGCTGCCGCACGAACCCCGGAGCCGACCACCCCGCACACCACAACGCCAAGCACGGCGAAAACCGCGGGGCCTACCTCGCAGCCGACCTCGGAGCCAACAACCACAGCAAAAACCTCGGGGCCAACAACCACGCCACGAACCTCGGAGCCGAGCATTCCCGCCGTTGCGGAACGACCGGCACCCGGGGACCGCCCGTTGCCGGCAACGGCCACTCCGGATCCCGTGGCCCAAGACGCCGGCACCCAGTTCCCAACGCAGGCGTGGACCTCGTTCGGGACGTGGGGTCCCACCACGACCCCTTTCCCGACGTATTGGGGGACGTGGGGTCCCACATCCACCCCCTTCCCGACGTACGTGTGGGACGGGGCTTGAGGCATCGCCGGAGTGCGGCGTTTCGTGCCATCGACCGTTGCATCCCGCTGTTTCGAGTGTTCTTCTCGGTGGACTCCGTTGTGGCACCGCTAACTTTGTGTCAGAGACTTTTGCGATCGGTTCTGTGGGGAAAATGTGGTTCAAGCTTTGGAAGGGAGAACGTCGTGATCGACAACAACATTAGCAGTACTACCACTGCTTTCTTCGGCATGAACCAGTAGTCCCAATTACTTCAGCACAATATTAATATGATAGAATCAGGTTGCCTCTTTTTTGAGTATTTCTTCATTCTTCATTTGACTGAGCAACAAAGTGTATTTAGATTTCTGTTTCACTACTAAGCAAATCCGTACTGGTACCAGTATTTGATCTTAAAGAGCTGATGGTACTACAACAGCATCGTAGTTCTAAAAATAAATTACTTTTGCAATGTTATTCCATTGTGCTTTGTCTCATTATTTCATTTTTACACATATCATCAGCAGAAAAAGTAAAATTTGTTTTCAATTTCTCTTGTTTGCATCAACATTTCTCTTTACTTTCTCTTCAATTCACCACAAGTCTCACCACCATTTGGTGGATCTCTCAAGGTGTGTGCTCACCCTTTTCTGATCAGGAGGTACTGCTGACATAGTTCATTGAATACCAACAAAGGAGCTGCTCTAGTAAGGATATCAATAAGGCACTCAGAAAGACCTCATAGATTCCCTTCATGAGTCAAAGTTGTCAGACTTGCAGACAACTTAGAAATGGGGGGTTCAATACATTCTGCAGGACTGCCCACCATAAAATCTTCAGAATTCTATCAATGCTCTCATATAAACCAGCTCCTTTCAGCAGGCTGCCCCCCATAGAATGAAACAATGTCAGGAAACTGGGTAGTCCTGTTGTTAAACCCTACAACTACAACTTGAAAGGGGGATGTCATCATCCAACTGCAGTTCAACATTACCATGTACTCAGCAGCGAATTGCTGGTGCAGAGGACGCTGATACAACAGAGGAGGAGCCAGCGCTGATACAAGACAGAGGAGTCAGCACTGATAGGATATAGTGGAGTGCTGATACGAGTTGCTGATACAGAATGCTGATATGAGTCGCTGATATGATACGGAGGACACTGATAGGAGCACTTGCTGCTGGTGTTTGGTTTGTTTCCCCCTGCAAATCAATATTTCTACAGTGTTTTCTACACGAGTTGGTGTGCAACAAATAAAGCTTGATTTGATTCTGGATTTTGAATCATATATTCTACTACGCATATGACTATTAGAATCCTGTTTTTACTGCTGGGATTCAATTTGTGTCCCTTTCATTGTTAAGCATCCATTGAGGACCAAGATACAGCTCAAACTGCCAGTTCAAGACTGAAACAGTTATACGGCTCATTTACTCAATGTGTCAATAATGGGCCATCTTTTTGCTGTGTAATGACTGATGGGATTTAAAATTCAAGATTTTCCATGGGTACAGCAATACTACGCTTACTAGTGGCATATCATGCAAGCGAAACTACTATGCAGTCTCAGAGGAGCCACATGATATTGCTCAGGCGCATGCAGTTTTTATGTGGGTTCTTTAATTTTTGAGCTGGAGAAAGGAGTTTCTACTAGTACTACTAATTGCACACAATCCTACATAGGCTTAATAGCAATGACACATATTTAGAGGACAAAATGACACATATAGGGGAACAGAGGAAGTACCATTGTGTCAAGAAGTATCAAATTGATTTTGAAGTGCTAACACACAGTTGCTGGTAATACTAGCTACTACTAGTAATTCCAGCTAACATTGAATCTATGATGACATGCTCTACAAATTTGTGTATATGGGAATAAGAAGTATGCAACTAATACATATAATCCTAGATATTGAATTGCAATGCGTTACATGCTGTGCCATTGGAATATGATGGAATTTTATTTTACTTCTCTCTAGCTTTTGGTGACATTTGGGATTAGTAGAAGTTCCAAATCAATGATTCCAAAAATCTATGTGGTGTGATCATGCAAACTTCTGGTGGAAGTGGGAGCCCTCTGGTACTTCCAAAAATCTACTAGTAGTATGTATCTACTAGTATGTCAAAAATACACTCTTTTACTAGTATGCATGCATGACTGAAAAATAAAATTTAATTACATTGATTCTGTTGTTTTTACAGGAATCACCCATAATACTAATGCAAAAACAGAGGAGTGCAATGATACGCACCTCTGTTAAATTTATGATCACTCCCTTGTTCTTGTTATGTACTTTGAGGATGAGTATGAGTTTGCATGCTAAATGAGACTAGTAGTAGTACTAGTAGGAGTATCAATAAGCTCTAACAAGAGAGTAATAATATTTTAGCCATCTTTAGTAATCAGCAGCAAGCTTTGATATTGCTTGTTGTACTAGTAGAAGACAGAATATAAATTATTCATAACTATGGCAACAAATATTGGGTTTAAAAAGCACAATAAAAACAAGTGATTCTTGTTGATACTTCACACAGACTGGAACCATGTCGATTGCAATTTTTTGGGAAAAAAGTTAGATTCCCAGATCCCCCTCTGGGTAACGAAAATTGTGATCAGTTTTGATCACAAAAAAATGTGATCAGAAATAACAAATTTGTGATCAATCTTGATCACAAATTCGAACTGTCTTGTGTACATTTTGTACTAGTCCCGTTTTTATATAGGATTTTAATACCCTTATATAAATAATAACAGTATTTTTACACGTTTGTACTACTACTAATAGTACACCAGTCCTGTATTACCAACATAGTAATAAGCCCTATTAAGAATTAACGCGACGTGCTACTAATATGACCATCAATGACTTAATATATATAGTATATATATATATATATTTATATAATATAAATCGAATATAAATATTAATGTGAGGATAAAAGTACATATTAATTCTAATCCGTTGGAAAGAATGTGATCAAAACTGATCACAAAAAATTGTGATCAAGAAATTCATCAATTTTGTGATCATTTCTGATCACATTTTTTTGTGATCAAAACCGATCACATAATGGAAAAAAGGGGACCGGAGAATTTAATTTTTTCGAAAAACATCGAAATCGACATGGTTCCTGTGTTACAGGAGACCTGAATTTTTAATTTTGGGACCACGGATCGAATATGGGTTTCGTAGCGATGCACTTCGATGTGATATGGGTATTTCCAAATAATAAAATCTATATTGGTACAAGGAGCAAGAATAATTCGTATGTATATAGGATTCTGTTTGAGTATTTTTTACGTTTATGAATCCCGAATTCTTTCGTTTCATAAGAAGAACGATACCGCTATGCGACAGGATTAAAACCTGATTCATTCATTGGCACAATAATTCATTGGCACAATAATTGAAATTTACTTACAAATATTTGTTTAAGTTTTTTGCCTCTGGTCTTGGGCTTTGATATTATTTTCGATTATTTTAATTACATTTACCATTTACTGTACGGTATTGAATGACACGTACAGTAATTGTAGATTCAACACCGTCAGTCAACTTACAGTAGCGAAATATCAAATTGTGAAGCTAACGCACTTTTGCGCACTTTTTGCTTGTTGTGTCACATTAAGCGGTTTCAGCAATACGAAAATACAATTAACACATCAGTTTGTCTCACAACAGTTTTCTCAGCATTACTTCAAAAATCACTCTTCCATAAAGTTTCACCTTTTTATTCAAGCAGCCGACTAACAACATGAATTCGTTTTCACCTCCACCCCTCAAGTCCGGAAGAAACACTACCAGCAGCAGGACACGTACTCCTCTGACAACCGAAAGTGCTACAACATACTTGAGAGGAATGTCCGAAAAGGCAGTATACATACCTCAGTCTCTCTTCTCTCCAGACCCGATTGCTTTCTCCTTGCGTCTACCGAGAAACAGAAACGTCCTGGAAGATCGCCAAGCACGAGAACCCTCGTCGTCAACGTCAACGTCTTCATACCCCCAAGATAGCCTACCAGCGTTTCGATACCAAAGTTTCGACAGTGACATCAATTCCACCTATGACACCAATCATTTTCCCTGCACAGATGTTGGCCTCGTCGCCCCCGATGCATCGCGGCTTTCGTCTCGATCGGCACTGGCGGTTTCGTCCCCGATGCAGAATCACTTTTCAGCGGCACCCCTCAAGCGCAAACGACCCGTCTCGTCGGTGCTAGAGGATGCAATTGCTGTACTGGCGACGCGACCTCGTGGAGAGCACCACTCCACTATGTAAGGGAGGGAAGGGAGCGGTTCAAGGTGTAGCTCTAGAGGACGCAACGGCATTTCGTCGCTGCAGCAGTCCTCCTTTTCATCCTCGCTCCCCCGTCCTTCCGCATCATCAAGGTGCAGACGTGTCCGTCGCCAAGAACATCAACACCACAACCACCACCAACACGAAGATGAACAGCATCAGCAACACCGCAGACAGAAACAAGGCAAAAACTTTAGCGGTAACGATCAGGGACAACAGCAACAATAAAAAATTGACGTGACTAACTCTAAGCCTCGGGTTCGCAATTTGTCTAGTTAACGTGATCATATTAGAGGAGCATAGATGGATCGATGGCCTCAAATATTCTGTAGCTCTTTCGTAATATGTATTATAAAAATTATCGATGAGATACAAAGAGAAACCAACCGTGGTTTTGTATCTAGGCAATCGATTGCCTCGAAGGCGATGCCGCAACACAAAATCTAAATTCCGGGACAACCACGATTGGTACTGTACACCGCCGGAATACAACACGCGATATAGACGGACAATCGATCAGAACACCAAATCATCTCTTTCCTCGTGATGGTCGTCGGCATCGTCGTCGGTATTGTCGTCCAGCACCAATATTTCCGGGCGTGGTTGCTGCTTATGTTGCGGTGTTTCGTCGTTCATTTCCGATCGGACGGGCATGCCCAGATTTCCGGGCAGGGGCCAGTGTGCGACTCTTTGGTCCCCACCGACCTTTCGCCGTTTCGAGAGCGGACGAGGAAACCTCCGGTTGCCTTTCGTTTGTCGACGCTGCTGTGGGTTGGCAACAACTACCGCGTAATTGTCGAGCTCGCTCACGGAATTCTCGAACGACTCCCTGCAGTTGTTCACCTCTTTCTTTTTCTTCACGCGTTGTCCCTTGGAGTCGCGTTTGTGTTGAGGGTAGTCTTTTGTGTAAATTTTCTTGTTCATGTTTGTGTCCATGGTAGGTGCTCGTTGTTGTTGTTGTTGTTGTTGCAGTTGTAGCTGTAGCTGTAGTTGTTGTTGTTGTTGTTGCAGTTGTAGTTGTTGTAGTAGTTGATGTTGTTGTAATTGATGTTGTAGCCGTTGTTGTTGATGTTGTTGTAATTGATGTTGTAGCCGTTGTTGTTGATGTTGTTGTAGTTGATGTTGTTCTTGAAGTGAGTTATTACAACAGGACCTTTTTCGTGCAGACAAAGCTGTTATCCCGTTGCCGAGCCCGGATATCGAGTTCGAATCCTTCGAATGCAGTCGCGAAAACTGCGACAGGTGCCGAATAAGGTTGCTGCTGTTGCTGTTGCCGATGTTGCTCCCAGCGTTGTCAATCGACGAGCCAAAAGTACTTTTGTTGTTGTTGTTGTTGTTGTTGTTGACGAAGTTGTTCGTCCTCCTGCTGTTGATGATTAATTTGTTGCATTCGTTGTCGATTGCCAGGTTCGAGTCGATCATTTCGATGTTGATGTCTACGTTGTTGCGCTCGCCACCACACATGGGCAGACGAAGCCCAGCTGTAACTCGGTCAACTGTTACTGGTAGGGCAACTGGCCGGGCTACCGATTGTTGTTGTTGTTGTTGTTGTCGTTGTTGTTGTTGCTGCTGCTGTTGCTGCTGCTGCTTTTGCTGTTGCTGTTGCTTTTGCTCTTGTTGCTGTTGCTTTTGCTCTTGTTGCTGTTGCTTTTGCTCTTGTTGCTGTTGCTTGGCGAGATCGCCTGTTATGCTGTGCACGTCGTTGGCGAGGATGAACACCTGTTGCGAGATTGCTTTAGCGCTTCGCAGAAGTATTTCGGTTTCTTGCATGAGGACGGCGATCCGCTTCTCGATCAGATCGCATTTGGCGTTTTTCTTTTCGAAGCGAGAGACCGGGTTGCTTTCGCTTTTGTCCCAGGCGTTCTCGCTCGACGCCGAAGGTGCGTTGTGGATGCGGATGTCCACCATGGATGCACTCTTTTCGCCTTTTGTTTCGTTTTTGCCGGCGTCTGTGCCAGAGCATACCGCCGTGCCGAACGAGGAACGATCTC
>CAACVS010000643.1:86137-108496 GCA_900660405.1 Pseudo-nitzschia multistriata | reverse complement strand
GACTGCAAATTGGTTTTATGAACGTCTGTAGTACAAAAGCTGTGTAGAAAGCACTGTAGAAAACAGCAAATCAAGGGGGTACACTGTCCATTTAGCAGTCCGGGAGCATAAATTCCTCTACTTATGCTCAACTTTTATGTGAATTAAGTGTTTACCATGACCGTTACCAGAATCTGGTAGAATTTATGGTAGCAATCCAGTCTACCAGATGGTAGCTATAATTGCTACCAGATTGCGACCAGAAATGCTACCAGATTGCTACCACAAACGCTACCATAATATATGCCTCGCTACCAGAAATTTTTTTTAAATTCTCCTAGCCCCCTCTAAAGTATAATTGTGTTAACCAGCGCCTTCTGGTTCCATTCTAGTAGCGGGTCTAGTAGCAAACATACGTGGTAAAATCTTCAATGATGATCGTCCCTGAGTAGAAACGTTGTTCTTAACTATTGCCTACAAAATGTAAACCACTTTTTTTTTTACACTAAGGAGCCTATGCATTTCACAACGAGGAGTTAAGAATAGAAAGAACCCCATGTAGAATCAGTACCACGATCTACATAGGGATCTAATCGGAACTCGTGAGGTTGTTCACTAGCTACGAACTGTACTCGTGATGTAAATGCAACAGATACGTACGGTACTGGTACGTATCGCAGCCCCATGCGTGTAGTTTTTGTGCGACCACTTAGCATGGTGAAGTTATGATTATTAAGCTTACTGACGAGGACCCCTTATTTGTGATTATTTTTGAGTCAAAATGCTCATTCACTCTGCGCACCAAATTTACTATTCTACCGGTATTCAACCCATACTTGCTCATCCTCCACTCCATATTTTTACTTTGGGGCGTTGCGATACACAACCTCAACTGTTACGATGACAGTAACCTTGGACCAGGACTCTTGGAGGGGAAAAGCAAGATGTATACACATAAATAGTATTACTCTCAAATAAACTTGTTGTAATCACTACTAGTATTCTGTGACAATGATTCCCCTATTCTATAGTTTGAATTTATGTAATGCCTTTGGCCATCCCTAGCTTTCAGATGAGAAATTAGTACATGACTAACAGTGTTACTACTAGTGTGTTTGATGAATGAATTCTACAAATGCTTTTATGGAATACTAAACTTCTTCCACAACACACTGTACTGGTGTATCAGTTAGGTTTCTGAACCGTCAACCCTTGGTTCCAAGTTCGTTGGTAGTACAGCTCTACCATTCTTCCTTCTACATTCTTCCCTGAACCGTTCTCTTATCTGTCCAGTTTGAGGGTCCTATCAAAGTTCCTTAATCTCACCAGCACACAACTTTTGGTACAGTACTACCTTCCCCTCTGGAGCCCACCCAATTCTCCTACCACTTTTTGCGTCACAGAATCTTTTTTGCTCCAACTTAACCAACCAATCTTTCTTTTCTTAAGGGCAGAGTCCCATGCATGAAGTTTGTTCAAAAGCATCAGGAGTGCAAATGCCTCGTCCTCAACAGTGAAAGAGCAAGTGCTCAGTCCCTTTTGTATCCCCGTTGAAATTGTTATAGATTCAGTACTTGGATCTACATAGGGATCTAATCGGAACTCAAGAATTCTCGTGTTTGCACGATGATACTTTAATCTTATAATTTTGTCATTCATACACACTTAACACTTAAAAGTACATGTGATCTTGTGTACAGTAATTACTACCATGTATGCACGTGTAACAAATTAAACATCAGTTAGTAGTAGTAACAAATATCACCGGATAAGTTGATCAACCATGGTGAAACCAAATAAAAATTCAAATTCAAATTCCTCTAAATGAAACTCACACAGATCCTGCCTTAGCCTTACAAACAACTTTGACACAGACAAACTCAATTCAGTCTCCATTACAGTGAATCACCAAAACCCAGCAAGGAAGCTAACAAGGAATTGCTTGGCTTTCTCCTGAGAACATGGGGTACAGGAATTATTCCATATTGAGGAAGATTTTGAAGATGCAATACTGGATTTGGAGTTAACGGACAGACAAATTGACCAGAAATGGCAGGTGGTCCTAGCCCACAAGCCCAGGCAGAAGTGGAACAGCATGTGGGGCAACAACAGACCGAGAATAGCAAGAACTAACAAGGAGCAATGGAAGACAGCTCTCCTAACCTTCAGAAAATTCTATGTGCTGTCTAAGAGAGCACATGATGAAGCCATTGAATATTTACAGTCAGACGCCATCCACAAGCCCCAGGCAAGCACATGAAAGGCGCATGCTGATAGAGTTGAGACCTGTTGCCCCAGAGCTAACATCCTTCATGGCATTTGGCAACTGCTATCTGACAGAGAGATCAAGCAGATCCTTTTTAGGTCCTTCCCCAAGTCATGGAAGAAAGATTGCATCCATTGTGGAAGAGACATCCTCAATGATACCATCAAGCAGATTGTGCAATACATGACGGACCAGAAAGGAATAGCAGATGAGGAATATAGCAACCAGTCAAGGAAAAGAGCAGCAAATGGTTCCTGTGAACACAAGTGAAGAAACTGAAAACAGAGACAAATCACCAGCACCGGCACTGAAGACCAAAAGGAAAGACAGAAGAAAATTAATGAAAAGTCCTGCAGGAAGCACAATGGTGAGCACACCTGGGGAGAATGCCCATTCAATAGGAGAGGAAACAATTTCCATGGAAACAACCAGAGAAGCAATCGAGGAGGCTCAAGCTCCAGTTCAACTAATAACAACAATCGGAATCAGGGCTACCCACAGCAGAAGGACAGCTGATTCCAATTCAGCAGCAACCGCAACAAACTCATCAACTTGTTCAAGTACAGAATGGTTCTAATTCAAGTGGTCCCCCAAGTCATGTTTCCATGCAATCAAGCATTCCAACAAACAATTCCCCACCGTCAGTTCTGTTCCAATGTCCTAATCAGCAATGGTGACAGTCAAGGGAGCCAGTGCAGAATGAAGCTTTCCTTGCACTGCCTCCCGTTCCATCTACTCACTCACAGGAAGCCAGTTTAGAATTGTTTGGCCTCGATGAAGATACACTCAAGAATCCAACATCAAGAACACTGAGAGCTTTAAACCAAGATCTTCTCCCAGTCATAATCCTGGTGTCCAAGACAATCCAACAAGCCCCAGTGATGAATACCTTTCAGGTCCTCTTGGATAGTGGGAGCACAATGTGTCTAATCCACGAGCGTTGCCTTCCACCAGGGACTGTGCCTTCAGTGGACACTAATTGCCCAGTTAGGACAACAGCCCAAGGCAGTTTCAACACTTCCAAGTATGTCTTCATCTCAAACATATGTTTGCCAGAGTTTGGCAATGGAAAATACATTAAAGGGAGCAACGCAAGGCTCTTCTCTGCCCCCAGCAACTATGACATGATCCTCGGAAGAGATTTTCTCCATTTGACTGGAATAGATCTTTTCTTCTCAAAACGCAGCATTAAATGGCTGGATTCATCTATAGATATGAAACCATTAGATCATTTCAATGATCCCCAGCAAGTGGCTGAGGCCATGTGGCTGGTAGAGGATGATGAGCTCTTAGACGGAGGATTCCTAGAGTTTCATCTAATCCCCCTATCCTGCCGACAGGCAGACAGTTATTTATCAAGCTCAAACCCAGCCAGTGCAACCGGTACTGGAGAAGGCTCAGCAGGAACTGCTGGTGGCACAGAGCTCAATTGGATCCTGGATGTGGAATACCAGGGAGTCACTCCTGAGGAGGTTGCAAGGAACAGCAACATATGACCAATCCAGAAAGACTAGCATTCAAGGAGATGCTAGCCAAACACAGTGTGTTGTTTGATGGCAAGCTCGGAAGATATCGCACCATATTTCTGTATTGTATGTACATATCCTTAATTCCGTATCGTACGTATGTATCCATTGCAGGGGTAAAATGGATTTCAAGGTGGTAAAACTCATCCTGTACCATTTTCAATAATTTTGATCTGTCTAATCAGCCAATCATATTGGTTGAAACCTCTAAAATATCCAGTGCACAAAAGAACCAAATAAGATCGCACCATGAACACCTGTGGGAGTCAGGTCTGGAGTCAGTACAAATTGTAAACAGCTATACAGAGGGAACAATACACCTCATTTGCTTTCCTCCTGTCTCACTTTAAAAAACTATTTCTGACAAAGGTTCCAAGCTTCCAAGCTAATTTTTTGCTCACTTTTTCACTCACTTTTTGATGAGAGTTCAGGTCTGATAAATTTGGGTTCATAACCTGTGGCATGTTGTTAGACTCTCCAGTGTATGTTAATGCATGGTTTTACAATAGAGAGTGAGATTATTATTATTCACTAGATATTCAGGATTGAGTGTGTTCTGCATGTTCTGTGTGTGTTCTATCCTTACAATAGAATCACTACCAAATATAAATCCATTCCAAAGAACAGATTTCTCTACAATAAAACACTTACTACTGTGCCTTAGTAAGAAGGCACTTATTATTAACTACTGGACACTAAACTTCAGCAACTTCACCAACAACCATTCCCTTCACTCCTCCTTCAAGCACATCAACAGGCATATTGCATGCAGCTCTCTCTTCTTTAGTCATGTTTGCAATGTAGTTCAGGGATTCTTTTCGGAGCCTTGCTATCTCCTTTCCTACTAATGCAGTATCCCTCATTGTAATGTCTTCTTCCTTCAGTCTTTGGAGTTGGGTCTCATCTTCATCACTCCAAGAAAATTCTTGAGGGAAAGCCATGCCCTTCACTTCCAACCAAAAATCAAGCACTTCTTGTTTCTTTGCAGGAATCTTCTTTTGTTGTTGCTTCCACTTGCACAATAACTTGAGTGTAGAAACCTACTTCATAACCCTATCATGACCTCAAATAGCCATATATGCACAACCATACCCCTTCTTTTGAGACCATATTGCTTCTTTTTTACTGTATTTTTCTACAGGCTATGGTACATTCTTTTGCCTACGACTCAGTTTCAGTACCTTTTTAGTTGCATTCTCAACTGTTGAATACTGCTGTAGAATGCAATAATACAACAAATATATGGTTGTATCTTCATTAAGGAGAATGACCCAATGTTACTCAGTATGGAGGTGCAAACTAGCACATCATTTTGATCTCTATTCCCATTAGTAAAAAATGACACAGAGGAGCTGCTGATACAGAGATGCTGGCTGATACAATGGATGTTGGCTGATATGGAGGAGGCTTGCTGAGAAGGAGGAGCCAATAATACGGAGGATACTGATACAAGCTGCTGATACAAAAGCTGCTGACACACGATCCACTGGTGATACGGAGGATGCTTGTTGATACTAGTCACTGATACAGAGAATGCTGCTGTTACAGAGGAGGAGTTGCTGATACAAGCTGCTGATACAGAGGATGCTCATATAGAGGACACTCCCTGATACAGAGGAGGCTTGCCACTGATACTGATACAGAGGCTTGCTGCTGATATGGAGGACCTCCCTGACACAGCGTCTGCTGATACAGAGGATTTGCTGATTCAGAGGGTGCTCGCTGATACAGAGGTCACTTGGTGATACAGAGGAGCCGCTAATACAGAGAACACTTCTTGCTGATAAATATGACACTGATGGTGCAGAGGAGTCCATCTACAATTAGGCCAGTATTGGTGCAGATCCATCATAGGGGGGGACTTGATACAGAGGATACTGATACAGAGGATGCTGATACAGATGCTGATACAAGTTGCTGATATGGAGGATGCTGGTGATTACTTGAATGATTACCTGCATGCAACTACGATTATTGGACATAACTTCTTGAGGACTGGTGAGTGTTATCAACCATAATACTAACAAGAAAAAATTATTGCAGTATTTCAAGTTCTACTTTGAAAGGTACAAGTTAATTAATGATTTTTGGCCACCCACTACTGGAACTTTGGCTGACTAGTTCTTAGCCGCTACTAGAGCATCCTTTGGCTTCCCAATGACCTTGATCTTGAAGTAACAATTGTATCACCTTGGTCTGGGCGCTTAGTCTGGTGGTCTAAAGTGTTTTTTTTTAATAGAGTTCTGGCCTATTTTCTAACCAGCAGCCGGTCTCCACCACTGGCCATATTTGCTGGCCATACCAGCTGTTAATGGAGAACCAGCTCCCCCCTGGCCCCTACTTGTGTATCAATGACACACAGCACTCTTCTAAACACTATGACTGAGCATATCCCCAAAGGGGATCTCATTTGAGCTGGTTCTTCTTGAGCACTTTTAGTGGCCTCATAAACACTGTTTGTTTGTGGTCAAAAAGTGACCAAAAACCTGTAGATCTATGTAGGATCAGTACTCAATACTGGGCTTCAAAATTAACTGTGATTTTACATTTAATAATTTTTGGGGTTTGAGTAGAATGCCTTTTCGCCCAGTAGAGTGTGGTAGGGTTTTTACGGTTAACGCATTTTACTCCGAATTAACTGGTACTGTACGTAGAAGTACCGTACTCGTAGTATTGTAAAGTCAGTATCAGCTTCCGTTTGGCGATCTTCACTCGTGGATATTCCTTACAGTACTGTACTATGAAATCCGGATTGTGTCACGAACAAATTTTTGGTTGCGGACAGTGTAGCTCTGATAGTAATCGTACGTACATATTATTGCCTTGGCATGATCCTTGTTGCATGTGACTTAAATTCTGGTCGTACCATTGGATCCCATGAGCGTGCAAAGCAGATTGCTGCCAAGCTTCGGGACAAAAAGCCGTACGATTGCGTAGTTACGATTACTGAAGTACTCGTACTTGAGATGGTGTGGGAATTTTTCTTTAGGCCCCTCACGCACGATGTGTTGGCGTTTGGGATGTGCCGTGCTCTGCTGTCTCTCCTTGCGTTTGAGTTCATTCGATTTCAATCTTCACAAGAGTTACTGTAACGTCAATCGGAACTATTTGTCATCGGCAGAAAGGACCCGAACCAAACGAAAACAGTCCTGCTTTTCCAACGATCTCCAATCCATCTCATTCCACAACGACTTCTCATAAATTCAATTCAGTTCAGTTCACAACACAGTGTCTTTTTCTCAAAAAGATTCACAATCAACTCAGTTTACAGCACAACATCTTTTTTATTGACAATGGCACCATTCATTTCGTCGATTCGTTACAATTCGATTTCATTTCTAGCGTCGTTAGCGGTGCTAGCCATCTCTTCGGCGGAAGAATCCGTAGAGTTTTCCGTAGTAACGCCGGATGCACATGCCTCGCTGCGCCGAAGGCTCGGTGGAAACGAGAACAACACTGCGGTAGGTTTGATCTATCCTAGCATTACGTTTGTTCCCTCTACTGCTCGTGATCTGTTGTGACTTTCTCTTACTCTGACACCTCCCTGCTTCCCAACTCCCCTGTCGCTCGGATTGGATTCGATCATTGACATACAATGCATACCATCAACTTTGTCCGCTACAGCAACCGAGACGGCAACCTCGGATCATTGGTGGATCCAACGTAAACGATCCTTCAGAGTATCCGTATTATGCTCTTATGAACGGTAGGGCACTTTGTGGGGCTGTTTTGATTGCTCCCACTTTCGTCCTGACGGCCGCACATTGCGTCGGCGCCGACGACGACTTCGAAATCGGTGCCATTATTGATGACTCAAATTCCATCGGTAGCTGGTGGAACAGCCTCATTGGTGGCAGCAGTGCCTCCGGAACAGGCACCGAATACGCCATCAAAAGCAGGATTGTCCATCCCGATTACGACGATTTGAATATGTTCAACGACATTGCCCTCTACGAACTCCAGCAAGCTGTTCCCGACACCGTGCCCTACGCCAAGCTTCGTCGGGAACCTCTCACAGAGGCGGGTACGCAACTAACGGTGATCGGATTCGGTGACACGGACGCGTCGGAATGGATCCAGGACACCTCAACCGCGCTACAAAAAACAACGGTCAACTATGTTACAGAATCGACCTGCCAGAGCCGGCTGAGGAGCCACCTCATCGGACCCGATATGCTCTGTGCCTTTGCAGAAGGCAGAGATTCCTGCGAGGGCGACTCCGGAGGGCCACTATTGCTAGAGGGACCTTGGGGAGCCTCCAGTGATGAACTGGTTGGTCTTGTTTCCTGGGGACTTGGGTGTGCCGACGACAACTATCCAGGGGTCTACACAAGGATATCCCATTTTTACGACTGGATCATCGAGAACATGTGCGAGATGAACCCATCCGGGGTTCCGGATGGGGTTGCCTGCTATTCGATGGCCACTACTCCGGAAGAGACCATTGCTCCAACTATTTTTCCTACCGACGGTTACGGTGATGACGACTTGTATTCCAATTGGTTCTACACGGATGACGGCGGCGTGTATGCACACTTAGATGATTACGTCACGGACGACAATTTCTTTGGAAACTTTTGGGATGATGTGACGGATTGGGTCTCGGGGATTTTTGGTCTATAGTGACAGAGGAACAAATGTTGGAAAAAGTGGGAAAAAGCATACGGCAGTGGAAGTCGACACGAAACCATACGAATGTAGTAGGAATGAAATGGATAAGACATCGTAGTTTATACAACATCAAAAAGGGATGTTCCATCTGTTCTCCCATACATCTGTCTCTTTCGTCAAAATGATAAAATGCAAAGCTAACTTTTTTGTGACTTTTGTTGCCACACGCCAAATTTAGAAAAAATACATTTTTTTTTGCTACGACTAGTACTACTACACTATATTCCTCTCATCACAATAAAATATTACAAGAATATATTTCAACAAATACAAAAGTATTAATTGTTCATTTATAACAACCATTCTTCCTTGACATGTAAAGCATAGTAGTAATAACAAGAATCCCTGGCAACTTCTTCTTCCTCAATCTCCTGCTCACTGATAAGTCAGGATACCTTTGCTTTGCTTTTTCTGCACAAACAAAACAAGCAATGGTTCCTCTTTGCTCCTTCATAATTTCCATTGCATATTTCTTCATGTCGTGTTTTTGTTCATCAATGCAATTATGGCAAAATATATGAGGAGTTTGAATTTTTTCCCTCTCATTGCATAGTATGGATGATTTGTATACTTTCCACCATTCCTTCATAGTAAACTCATCACACGCAAGGTTGGTCACATTTATGTAGCAGGAATCTATACTCTCTCAAGCAACCAGAAGAAAATACAAAGATACCATCTGTTTGTGCAAAGCAAGAATGTTGAATATTTCATACTATCCTTCTTGTCTGAGATGTCCCTTTTGGACTGCACCGCCATTAAATAGCTTTGCTGGAGAGCATGAACTAATCTTCTTCTTTGTTTGATCAACAGTTCCATTTGTATTCTTCAGATAACTTACTAGTCACAACTTTCATTGTAGTATAAAAGTTTTCCATGAACTGTTGGCAGCCACCATATTGTCCAAGGTTAGATTATGTTATCATCGAGTACCTTCCTCTTCTTTGTTACCTGCCTATCAGCATATATAGCTTCAGCTTCTTCTGTTACCCAATCTTCAAAGGTGTACCAGTTCTTGGACTTGTTTACTATTAGCTGAAGATTCTTTGGAAATCAACAAATTTTCCAACCCTTTCTCCTTGTCATCAGTGTGGCCATTCAATGCTTTCTTTTTGCACAGGACAAACCTGGGGTTGCATCTCCTCCAGGTGAAGTATAGTAGTACTGGGCACAGGAGGGCAGGAGGAGACCACTCCTCTGCAACATAACCCACTTCCAGCTGTGTTTGTGGGCATTCCTGTCAATTTCTCCTCCTGTTTCAACTGTTTCTGATCCTTTACTGACCAGATTATACTCTCAATTGTCAAAATTTATTGGTTCCTCATATCCTTCTTGTACCTTGAGAAAGTCAGCATAGGCTATGGCTTTACTAGCCTGGGCTTTGAAATCTTCCAAAGAATTGTGTGCATTGGAAGTTCTTTACCTGACATGAGTAGAGAGAAGCAGATCAAGTCCTGGTAAAGATAGTGCAGCTCATCTTGTTCCAGATCAGATGAATCAGAGCACTATTACTAGCAGGTGGCATCATCAGGAACACTTTCAAGAGAACAAATAGCATCACCACCACCACCACCACCACCACTGAGAACACTGCTGTCCCTCTTTGGAAGGACTCGTGCAGGGTCTGGACCAAAATGCTGGTCATCAGATAGGTTCACATTGCTACCACCAGTCATACAAACAATTGTTGTCAAAGAAGAAAGAATCATCATCATCCACAATGGTGGTTGTAATACTAGTATGGTAATTGTAATTTTAGTAAGTTGTTAAATATGATGATTGTTTGTGTGATAGTAGTAGTTTATATTTTGGTTTGGGGTTTTTGGAGTGATTTATTTGTTTGTTTGAAAATTGTGAGGGAATGAATGAATGAGTAGAAAGGTAGTACTAGTATTTATTTTTGTTTCATCCCTTAATGGGACGAGTGTACGCCTATAGGCGTACTAAAGGCCTTATTTTAGCCAATTGTAAGAATGCTAAAATTGTTCTACCAGCATACCCTCCATGTTCTTAATCTACATAAAATTTTGGTTCAGACAGGCAGGAGGAGTACTAGTACCCCCAGGGTTCCATAACTTCCTAAGAGGTCTGGAGGGGAGCTCAAAGAAGGAGACAGTGCAACTCATTATTTTAAAGGTGCACTAAAACTATTAACTGTTGTAGTAACAGCAACAATAATTTCAAACTCACCATGGTAAATCCCCCTTTCCCCCTTACAGACCTTCTTTTTGCTGGAAACAAAGTACTACATGTAACTCTCCCTCCTCTACCCCAGGGCAATGATACTGCCAAGGCTCAGATTGATTTGACTGGAAATACAGGAATAAAGGACCAGTCTTCTCATTTGGTGTTGTCATTGAAAAAAAACAGTCTCACAAACCACTAAAAGAATCAATGGTTTGTCCTCTAATCAAGCTCAACCTTTCTGATCAACAAGAAGGCAACAAATCCCTTCCCGTATTGAAGGAGGAGCAGGAGCTTCACCACAAAAAAGAACAGATCAATTCCAAGGAATATCATCAAGCTAATACTGACCAAACTAGGACTGGTCCTTTTTGACCAAAAGGTCCAAAAAACTGCTGCCGACACTCTACCACCACTTAAACCAACCACACCACCACTCCTGACCCCCCGCCCTTCTAATATCAAAGACAATCATATCTGGTGCAAAAGAAGGGATTGATTCAGTGGAAAAGAATCAAGCCAAATACGGACCAAACTGGTACCACACCATCTATTTCGAGTTTTATTTTGTGTAGGACTTCTAATACAGTCTCCACAGTTTGAGAGAGAACAAATCCTGGAAACTTGGAAAAAAACTGCGATAGGGTTGGAGTTCCGAAAAAGTTATGGGGACGAGACGCCCCTTTTTTTAGTAAGAAGACAACGTTTCGGATTTCACTTGTACCGGAGCGTACCTCAACAGACGAATTATCTAATCGAATGAGTCTACTAGTGACCCCTCTGTTGTCAATCGATCCCGCGACCTGACGTCAAAGTGGGCTGATGTCACGGAGATCTGGCGATTCAGATATGAGTGCTTTTTGATGAAAGCACATCAACATCAAGCAAGAATTCTCGAATGTTTTTTTGTTCTTTTTCCTCGAAACGAAAATACTAGAAAAATAATGATCAGAACGAGAGAATCTAGAAATCATCTATCAATCTTCGTTGTCTGCTATCGAATCATTGATTGATTATCCTTGTTGAAGGCGACAAACAGGTCACATAATTGGGCGCCATTTCCGATTGTTACCATGAGTAAGTCACCAGCACGAAGAACGAAGATGGAACGCAACGTCACTTTGTTGTGCTGAACGTCTGTTTTGGTGTTCGATTCCTATTTTCGTCTTTCTGTATTGTCTTACGCAACGATGCCAGGCGACGACAACGAGCGAGATTGCATTGTTGCGACGATTCTCGCTCTGGGAAAGGGCGAATGGAGCGACGGCGACGTGATCATGGAGGGCGAATCGGAAACCCAAACACAAAGACAAACCCAAACCCAAACAGGAGCAGAAAAATACCAAGGAAAATCACATCGCTCGCACCGAAGGGGCAGCCGCCCGGTCCTGCCCGGTGTGGTGATCCGAGACGGAATCCTGTCGTACCGTCCGTTTCGGTCCCTGAAGGTGGTCTTGGTCCGCGGAAGCGCGGCCCGATCGAAACCGGACCAAGGCGGTGGCTGCGATCCCTTCCGGAAGGGCTGCGGCTTCCCGGCGGGCCAAAACTACCACGGCGACGCTTCGAGCCTTCACAGCTGCTATGCCCTGACCTTTTCCACGAACCGGGGGCCCCTGCGGTTCGAGGTGTTCGAGATGCCCTACCTGCCCCCCCGCCGCCGGAACCACGAAAGCCCCGTGTTCCCGGGCGAAAGAGCTCCCGGCAGTCGGTTCCTCCGGGGCAACCATCCCGCGACCAAAGACGGCATCGGCAACGGCATCGGCATCGGCTGCGACTACGACTACGACTACGACGCGGTCTACCGGGACGCCGACGGGGTCGTCGTCTCGTGCTTCATTGCGCGGTTTTTCGAGTTCTGCGACCGATACGGCTACGACTACGCCTCCTCGAGCATCCTCGCGGACGTGGTGTCCAGGGCCGGAAGAACGCCGCCGCCGGGAGGAAGGACGAGCGGCAGCGGCACACGGACGCGTCCGCATCCGCATCCAAATCCATATCCAAATCCATATCCGCGTCCAAATCCACCAAAGAACACCACGGTGGTGCTCTGCGGAAACACCACCGACGTGACCTTGGCGGAGGCGAGGCTCTCGTGCGTCGTGGTGCGGGACCAAGCAAGAGCGGCGGAAGCCGACCGGGCCAACCCGACCGGGAGTTTCATCGACGGCCCGGGGCACCCCTTTGCGTCCCTGGCCCGGGCCGTCACCGGCGACGGGGGCCTCTCGTTTGGAGTCTTCGGGTCGGGTTTGGGTGGGGAACCGGCGACCCCGGAAGGCCGTTCCCGCTCCTCCTTTTGTTCCGGGGAGAACGACGACCGGATCCAGCACGAGCACGCCCTGCACTGGAACCGGCTGAGGGCGAGGGTGGACTCGTAGCCAGTCGGCCAGCCGGCCGGGTGTGGCACACCGTGGATCGGAACGGAATGCTATCCAACCCAACGCAACGCAACGCTATCCAACGCCTTCCAACGCAACGGAACCCATCGCTATCCAACGCAACGGAACGATGCACCACGCCACGCCACGCCACATCAAAAAGTGGTTTTTGGCTGCTTGCTGCTGCGTTTTGCCTGCATCTGCTGCGCTCGATTCGATTCCCCACAATTTTTGGGTGCACGAATCCATCGATCGAGGTGGAGCGGAAGGCATCCCCGTTGGTGTTGTGGCTTGGTACAGTACCCTACTCGTTAGTATAGGTGTGAAACGAATGGCAAACAAAGACGTGGTTCACTCGCAAATGTTATGTTGTACCGTAGGAATGCCATCCGACATGATAATGATAATAAGTAATACTAGTAATTGTTGCTGCTATACCATGAATTATGTATCCAAAGCTCGGTGCAGACCCAGCCGTTGGTTGCCTGCATCGCATCGCATCGCACTTCGGCAATGCTTCGATTCGGTTCGATTCGATTCGATTCGATTCGATCTGATTCGTTTTGTTATGTTTCGGCTGGCGGCTAGTACCTCGCGCTCAGCCTCCTCGGTGGCGTCCGGGACCTCAGCGAGGGCTGCGACAGGGTTTCCGCCGAGGTGCTGGAACAGCCGGGCGAGTGCGTTGCCGCTTTCCGTTCGTGGTCCCTCCACGAGAGCTCTCTGGATTTCCTCGGGGGAGTGAGGGACCCGCGCCGCTGAACAGAACACGAAGGGTGTTGTTGCTGTTGCTGTCGTTGTTGTTGCTGCTGTTGTTGATGCTGCTGTTGGTGTTGCTGCTGTCGTTGTTGTTGCTGCTGTTGCTGCTGGGGATGGGAGAAACGACGCCTCCTGGGGGGCGTGAGGGACCGACGCGAGCCGGGCCTCGGCAGCCGCTCCTCCTGTCCGTGCGAGAAGGTTTCCTCAATGGTAGAGCACACCGTCATTCTCGTCGCGCTGCTCTTGCTGCCCAGGGAGGAACGCCGCGTGGCCCTCCGGAAGCGCAGGGGCGGGGGCGACGAGAAGAGAGAGCTCTGGGACATTTGCAGGGGCTGCTGGTGCGAGCGAAAAGACGACAAGGAGGAGGTTCCTTCCGAGGTTCCTTGCGAGATTCCTTCCTTCGTTGCGACCGGGAAAAGGTTGTGGTTCTCGCGGTTCTCCAAGCTGTGGTGGCTGGTCGTGCTCTGGGTGCTGCTGTCGCAACTGCTGTCGCAACTGCTGCTGCAGCTGCTTCTGCTTTCGGTCCCGCTGTGGTTGTAGCCGTAGTTGTAGCTGTGGCCCGTCCTGGAATCCGTCCTGGACACGGACAAGGAACCCTCGTGGTGCGAGTGGAGGGCCAGGGATCCGCTCATGGTCGAATGGATCGATCGGATGCTGCGGAGGCGCCTCACGAGATCCGCCGGCGAGACGGCCCCGTCCAGTCCGAGGCTGCTCGGGTCCGAGGGCAAACGCCGTTGCGAGTGAGAGCAAGAATGCGAGCAGGAATGCGAGCAGGAATGCTTGTGGGACTCGCACGCCGACGCTTCCTCTGGCGGTCCGGTCTTCTCGTTCGTGCCCTGTTGGGTTCTCTTCCCGTCCTTTTTCTTGGGTGTCTTTTTCTTTTTCTTCTTTTCCTTCTTCTTCTTCTTGCTCTTGTTCTTGGTTTCGTGATCGTCCCTGTCCTTCTCTTTGTCCCTGTCCTTGTCGTGAAAGACCAATCCGTGGGGATCCGACACCACAAAGGTCGGCTGCTGATTCGGGACCCGGGCATCCTGAGGCAATTCGGCAGTGGACGAAGAAGAACAGGAGGAGGAGCACGACACACCCTCGTTCTCGGAGATCCTTGGCTTGTTTTCTTCCGTCTTCTTCTCCCTCTTCTTTTTCCTCTTGTCCTTGTCCTTGTCCTTGTCCTTCGTCGGCGTCTTCTTCTTCTCCTTCTTGTCGTTGTCGTTGTCTACATTGCCATTGCAAATGCCCCTGTCCTCGTCCTTGCCTTCCTGGTGATGTTTCGCTTGCTTCTCCCTCCGTTTCTTCATGCAGGACAGCCTCTTGGTTTCGCTTCCGAGCGCGGACATGACGGACGAAAACGACGACCGCCTCCTCGCTTTCTGGTGCGTCTGCGCGTCGTTGGGAAGGCCGACGCTGCCATTGCCATTGCCATTGCCATTGCCATTGCCATTGTTATTGGCTGTGCTCGCCCTGGTCTTGGTCGGATCGAAGAGAATGTCTCCGGCAACAAAGTACGACGACGCCACCGCCACCGGGCGCGACGCCTTCTTCTTGGCCTTGCTTGCTTTTCGCTGCATGCTGCCGTAGCGCTTGCCGGTGTCCTTGTCCTTGACCTTGTCCTTCTGGTGGTGGGTGGTGTTCTTGCCGTTCCCTTCGAGCTTCTTCCATTCGGTGAGAGCAACCGCTGTGACAGCGATCGTGAACGACGTGATCATKGTGCGTTGTGTTGTATTGTTTTGTGTTTCGTTTTTCGATTCAAAGCCAGATAAAGAACAAGAGTCCGAGAGAATAAACCAAAGCCAAGCACGCAGAGTGAGTGTTTGAGTCAATGAGTGAGTGAGGGCAACACAACACAATCCGTACATTGCTGCTCGTGCTCGCAGAGAAGCAAGGTAACTTACCACCGACTGTTCCTCCTGTCTGCTTGTCTGTTTGCTTCCTAAAACTCCCCACGACCTAGAGTTCTTGGTTCATCCTGATGTGACGGAATTGGATGCGATGCGATGCGATGCGATGGGATGCGATGTGTCTTGCACGAACAGGACGACCCAAACCCAATCGGTACGGTGCAATGCGATACCGTACGACCGGCGCGGCTGTGGATGATGCGATGGTCGTGTTGGATCGTGCCGTGCCGTGGCGGAGGGTTTCTTGGTTTGTTGTCGCCGGTTGGACCGTACGGTGCGTATTTAACCTGTGATGGAGGATAGGGCTCGATTTCTTTCGTGGTGTTGCTGGCTGGTTACGGTGCTGTGGTGTGCTGTATTGTACTACCGACCCATAATACACAGAAGCACTGCAGCGTCGAACGAACGATTGTTGGAGGCGGTGACGAGTCGAGACGTCACGCGGGATTCTTGTTGCTTCCATAAAAGAGGATCGCAAACGGGTCACGGTTTTTGTTTTGTTTGGCTCCGGAACCAGTACACATTTGTACGAACCCGCTACGATACTATCTAGCCGTTCGTTGGAGCAGTCTCCGGCAAAACTACGAGTTATTACTTGTCCGCAACGGAAGTGCTGCGATCGACAATCCCGTGTCTTTCTGGTTCGATTCATCCATCGACATGTTAACGGTCATCGAGGAACGGGTGGAAGCCTTATTGAGAGATTTTAAAATGACCACCGATTCTTGGTGGAACAATTGCTCGGTTGACGCTTCTACCGCACGACCAAGACTTCTTGCGGGCACCTTTGGTCCAACACAGTCGGTTCGCTAATTCTCGGGCATATGATTGGCTTCTGCAAAGAACCAAACTAACAAAAGCTGTTCTTCTTATTCTTCTTGTTTGCGTCCTACGTACCCATCATTCGATCTGCAAGTGCAGGGCTCGCCAAATAACGGAACGGCAGTTGGATCCGCAATCGACCAAAATACTTCCAAAAACAGTAAAGTACCGGACGGCAGGGGTCTTAATTATGACCTGCCGGACGGTAGGATGCATGGTCCGTTGGTGGAACGAACGGACACACTTCCTGTGCCCCCCTCAAGGTGCCAAACTCGTTGTAATTGCCAACATCTTGCGTGTCCCATCGAACTAAAAGCACTCCCACCGACCCGGACGTACGTACTTCTATTACGAAGTATTACTGCGTACGAAGAACTTCTAGGAAGTACGAGTAATCTGCTTGAAGTAATAACCAATAGTAGTACCGTACCGTACGTCCCACGTCAACCTCCCGGTTGCCGTTCGTCATCGAACTTCCAATACAGTAGTACGATATGGTTTGTATATATGTACCATACCATACCATACATACAGTATGGAATGCTTATTCAAATCTTCCGTTACATACGAGTACCACCGTACTGCTCTATCTTACATACCGTATGATACCATGACGTATGAAGAAGTATGAATATCAATTACAGTAGTAGTTAGTAATACGAAGTACGAAGTACGTACCGGTACCTGGTACTTCTACTACTCAAGATGATTCCTCACGTCAAGAAAACAGAAAACAACAAAAGAACCCATTCTTCCAAAAACTATCAAAACAATACGATCTGGAGCACGAACTCAAAGCAACCCACGAGGACAACCGATGGAAGGGACACCGGAACAATCGGTCGCCGGGGACGATCCTCGCTGCCCGGGAGCAGCCGTCGCCTCGAGTGCCAAATCCCACGGCAGAAGGGAACCGAAGGATGGCACGACAACGACAAAAACAAGGACAACGGGAACCACAACGGGTGCGGTTGCCCGTGGGGGGAACGAGCCGGGTGAAACACGGCAGCAGCAGCAGCAAAGCCACCAAGCGAGCAGCAGCCAAAGAAGCCGCAGCACTGCACTGAACGGACAGCTGCGCCTGCTGCTGCTGGTTCGATGCCTCCGGGCAGCCCATCTCGCCCAGCCGTTGCTGGTTCCCTATTACTCCCGAACGCTCGGCCTGGAACCGACCCGGGTGCTCTGGCTGGGATCCCTCTATTCTACCCGTGAGTCGAGTCGCGTCGCGTCGCATCGAGCGGAGCCGATCGATCGTTTGTTCCGGAAGCAACGACGGAATGGCCGTGCCCGCATCGGATCGGATCGGATCTAGCTCGAACACGAACGACTCGTTCCGTCGAAATTTCGTGGATTCGGGGTGTTCTGCAAGACAGCGTGGTCGCAAACTTCCTTGTTCACTCACTCACTCACGTACTCTCACTCGCTCGCTCTCCTGTTCTTGCGTTGCGGCTGCCCCGACAGTCGTCACCCTCGCGGAACTGCCGTCGGGGATCGCCTCCGATCGACTGGGCCGGAAGAAAACCCTGCACATTGCCTTTCTGGGGTTTTCGGGCTCGCTCTTGCTCACCGCGCTGGCCTCGCGGTTCGCGGGAGGGCGGTGGCAAACGACCGCGGGTGAAGGTGCAACAGCGACCGCGACCGGGGTGCTGGCCTGCCTGGGGCTGGCCCAGTGCTCCAAGGCGGTGGGGTCGAGCATGTACTCGGGGACGGACTCGGCCTTCCTGTACGAGATGCTCGAGCACCACCACCGGTGCGACGAACGAGCCAGCAACAGCGAAGGCAACAACAAAAGCAACAGCGAAAGCAAAACCAGGGCGCTCCTCCTGGCCATCGAGTCGCGCAGCGTGGTGTACACCACCGCGACCGAAGCCTGCGCGGCGGCGCTGGGGGGATGGCTGTGTTCGTCATCGTCATCGTCCTATTCCTCCGGCACCGGGAGTGCAGGGGACCACCGCGGGAACAAAGGGCTGGAGCTGGAAGCGGTGGTGGCCCTTTCGGCGGTGCCCTTTCTGGTGGGTGCCTTTGTGACCCTGTGGGGCCTCGACGAGCCCATCAAGGAGCCCTCCTCCTTTGGTGGTTGTGCTCGTGCTCGTGCTTGTGCTTCGGCACACGGCACAAGCATCGAAACCGACAGACGCAAACCCCGCAGCGAAGCGGAACCAGCGAGGACCCGTCCGGAAACTCGTGCGAGCCACCAGCGGAGGGACCTTGCCGATGGAAGCGCGAGGAGGACGTCCTACCTCACGCTTCCCTCCGTGGAATCGGTGGGGTGGCGGCTCTTTGGTTTCTTCCGGAAGGGAGAGAAGGATCCACGGCGGACGAACCGAGAGCAGCACCGGAGCGTGATTCTCCTGCTCTCCGAATACGTCCCGGAGCGCCTGTGGACCCTTTTCGGGGTCGGGGTGGCCCTCAACTGCGGGACCTATCTGGCTGCCACGGCCATGAACCCATTGCTGTGGGAAACGGTGGGGATACCGGTAGGCCACTTTGGGGCCCTCCACGGGCTCTGTGGGGCCACCGCGGCGTTCGGGGCATTCCTGGCGCCGACTCTACGAAAACACCTAGTATCGAACAACGGCAACGGATCCCGTCACAAAAACGCCAACGCCAACAACCAGACGAAATCGAACGGGACGGAAGCATTGCTCTTTCTCATGCTCGGATCCTCGGCCGCTGGATACGGGCTCTTGGCGCTGTCGACGGGTCTGCATCGCCGGAGAGCCGGAGAGGCAGCAGCAACGACCGAAACGGTGCCCTCCTCCCATTCGGTGTCGGCCATTGGCTGTGCGATAGCGGCGGCTCTGTTGCTGAGTTTGGTGCGCGGCCTCGCTTGGCCTGTATTGGGATCGGCCATCAACGCCTCTGTCGAGCGGAACAGATCGAGGGCCACCACGCTGTCTTTGTTCTCGGGTGCGGTGAAAATCGGAATGTGCGTGCAACACAAGAATGGACGTTATAGACACAACAACATTCCATCGAAACACCTTGCTTGCCTTGCCGCTGCAGCGTTTCGATCCCATGTTCTAGCCACTGCCGATGGTTGCCTTCCTTCCTTCCTTTTTTCTCATTTTCTTTGCGTGTCGCTTGTTTCTCTCCAATTTTTTGGCCAAAAGGGTGATGACGGGAATGGTAATGGGGGTCTTGTTCAAGGAATCATCGACACTGGATGACCCAACGATCAACTCCGTAGAAAAAGGACTGTTGCACGGAAGCTTGTTGTGTGGAACAGCACTTCTTTCCGTTGCTTTTTGGTTGGCCGGTTACGGGTTGTCAGCCCCATGTGATGAAGAGACGAAAAATGACACTCCAAAGCTTAAATCATGTTGATAGAGCTCCGCCGGCTGCAGTTTCTTACCATACTTCGTTGCATTTCGGATCTTCTCTCCGTGCTCTTTTCGAGGTAGTTTATGACGGTCTGGACTGGGGCAGATGAACGAGCTCGTGTCTTCTCGGATGAAATACCGGATCTCTGATGCCACAGAGGCAGTATTCGCTTTTTGGGGAGCGGCAAATTATAGAATGCACGTGAAATAAAATCAGAGCTGGAAAAGATCTAATGAATCTCAGTTTTCAAAGCCCTCTTCCTCTGCTGGCAGTTTTACATTATCATGACAAATACTATACTATTGTAGGTGTAATGCAGATGGATATCGTTTCCATTCCGCTGGGTTTAGAGTTGCTATTGCTATATCTGATCCTGCACCGAGCTCCATTGTTGTGTTTCTCTGTGGTCTTCCCGTTCGTCTTCGGAATCTCCGTCGAAAATGAAGTCAGAATATGCCGATGATGCATTGGTGCCATCGAAAATATTGAAACTAAACTTCCTGCTCACTCTATCGCTACCGGACCTGTTTCTGCTTTTGGTGCTAGAATTCCTCCGTCTCGTCGATGCATTTGTTGGATCCGTATTCGTGGTTTTCGTTCCTGCTGCTACTAATGATAAGTGATTGCTTTGGTTATTGTCGTTGGTGCTGTTGTGCTCTGTTTCCGTTTCGGGGCAAAAACTGAAAATGTTGGCACCGCTCTCTCCTGAATTCATTCTTACTCCATCGCTCAAGGATGGGTCCAATTCGTCGGCGCTGTCATTGTTATTTTCTCTGCCGTCGCCGTCCTCCTCGCCACCTCGGTATTTTTGAACAGATTCAGTTTTAGGGTTGGAGAAGTATAAATACATTATCACGGTCCATAGCCCACAAAGAGTAGCCATCACGTTCGAAAAAAGGGTTAGATTTGTTGCCAATTCGGTGGTGAGGAACTGAAACCAATCCAACGTGTGTACAACGGCAGAAGGAATCACTCCCGCGTATATAACCAACAGATAATACAGTGACTGCTGAGCCACTTCACAGGAAAGAATGAGAATCGAGTCCTGTCGCTTTTTCACCTTGAGATATAAAGTGATCATGACTGCGGTTGGGAATAGCAACATGATGAACAGTGGAATGTCCCACAGCAATTCCACCAATTGGATGGTCTGATACGTCTGTCCTCCCCGATCGCAGGGAACAATTGCCTCGTTTGTTGCCCGGGGGCTACCCCCGCAACCAATGGGGTCGCCCTCCACAAAGCAGTAACCAAATCCGGTGTTATTGAACAATTGTTGCGACGTTATGTATAGGGCTGTCGCCAAGGGATACAGATGTACCAAGACGTGTATATATGTTTCCATCCCATTTTGAAAGGCCGACTTGTCAAAATTTTTTAGGGTTCCCACATATGAATAAACGGAAAAGCTGCAGTAGTACGAAAATGCCGTCATAAGCGAAACGTAGATGAGGAAGCCCTGGACTGTGCAAGTGGTGACGGTTCCGTGGTTGCCTACTGCGTTTGTGCTTCCTTTTGGTACTGCTGCCGTTCCGACGACGTTGCAAGCACCAAAAATCATGAGATGAACTCCCATCCCTGGAATTCACGCGTCAACCACGAAATGCATCCCAAATTGCAATAATTTGTTAGATTTGCTAATGGCTGAATCATGGTGAATCAATGCAAAATCTACCAATCGCTGCTACGTCGTATGAAATGGAAAATACTTACCAAGAATCAGTCGGTGAAAAACCTTTCGGCGACGTTTCAACGCTCTCCTCACCACAACGAGAGAACTGACTAGTGAAATGACGCCGGTGATACGGGTGGTCCACATTCCGGCAATGAGTTGGTGATGGGTAAATTCGATTGGCGGAACGGCTTCGGCTTCTTGCGGTTCCGCCATTTCGTTAGTCTCCGACGAATCCGCCATCCGCCGCATTCCGAATTCAAAGAGGAACAAAGGCGTGCGCGATGAACCACCGTAGTAATTTTCGGGCAAAGGTAAATCATGACCCTCCATGTTTGTTTTGCCCTGAGATTGCTTCTTTCACGGGAGGAAATGACTGAGTGACCAAAGATTGGCTTCTATCTTTTTTCTCTTGTTCGATCGATCGAGAGTCGCCGAAGGAATAATAAGAACCCCGATTTTCTTAGAACTAGACTGCAGGATTTGACCGATAGTATTGCGATGGAATTGGGTCTCAAGAGCGAAACAAAGGGGAGTATTAAATGATGAATTTGAAGGCGTGACAACCGCAAAGACAATATCCATTTTTCAGGATAGGAAACAAAGCATACCGCTTCTCTTTGTTTTAAAGTACGAACCTTCCTTACTGTAACTATCGCGAATACAAAGTATTATGCCCATCGTTTGCAATAAGGATGAGACGTATAAAATTGGCACGACAACAGAAGAATGTCTCGAAAGCCTGAACATGACCGTGCTGAATCTACGAACGTCGGAATCAGCGTCCAATACAGTAGTTCGAGAAGTCTTAAAATGTCATCACACTGTTAACTGAATAAAATTATAAAGAATGAGAATTCTCTTAAACTACTCTTTTTAGGGTATTCAA
>CAACVS010000643.1:64757-80327 GCA_900660405.1 Pseudo-nitzschia multistriata | reverse complement strand
TTTTCTCATTCCACACCTATTTACCATATTTTGGTGATGCCACGTCATAATCATTTAAGAAATCGGTTTGCCGACGTCCGTTGTGGTTCGCTTCCCGGTTCCTCCAGCGTTTCCGGGTTCCTTTTCATCAACAGACCGGTGTTCATCAACTTCCAGACATGAGAATAACGGTAAAATTGCAAGGAAAGTGAATCCCTGATAGTAAAATCTTCGTACTGTAGTGTACCAGTACCGTACTACTCAAAGTACTGTATTACATTAATTAAGAACCAAAAAGAAAAACACGTAAAAAGCATTTGCGATGGAATTGAAAATCCTTCCAGGGCCGAGTTGTGGTTGCTACTGTATTTTGAAGTACAGTAGCACAAAACAACGTAGAGGTTGAGCAATGGCACAGATTTAACGCTACGCACAAGTACCTATACCGATTATTCAATGCTGTTTGCACATCCACTTGGAGCCTCGCTCCTTTGATCAAAGTAGTCAACAAGTACAGTTCACTTTACATGTTATTAGTGTAAAGCTGGTTCTGTTTTCAGCACAGCAATTCAGACATAGGGATGGGTAATTCACCAATGGCCCTCCCAAAAGGTACATAGCATTTTTACTTAGTAGTAACAAGAAGCTTGCATGGCCATCCACTGCTGGAACCTTGCAGTTGATACTATGAACACTACCCTTACAAGTGCTCTTGTTGATGTGGAGGAGGCTAAACTCACTCATCAGGTTTACTGAGTCCCTCTTGTTGTGTTTTCAGCACAGCTGTTTAGATCCAGGGCATAAGGCAAAGATCACGACAACTCGTGCTAGACTTGCCACTGATCCCCTTGGTGGTGGTGGGTTGGTCGCGGTTTAATAAATTTAGTAGTGTACTAAAGCCTCCAGTTTGGTTTCTTAGTAGCTACTGCTACCAAATCTGTAGTTTACAGGACAATGAGAGCATGTTTGGCATGAGGTGAGTACCAGGTCTACTTGATAAACCCTTACAGCTTTGACCTTCATTGTCTTCCTTGTGATAGCTTTGACAGGAGAGTGCTCAGCTGATTAGTTAGTTCCCAATCATTATCCTTTGGTCTGTCCCTTCTTCCCAGGAATCAAAGTGAGTTTTGAGACATGAATACTAGGTACAAAACTGTGCTAAAGAAGACTGGTGGGGAGAGAAAGGAGGGAGTCAAATGTCCAAGCTGCAGTTGGTTTTGCATGCTGCTAACTGCTGCCATATGTAGAGGTAAAGTATTATTTGGGGGAAACAGTCTGGTCTGGGGAGAAAGCAATGCCAAAATATATTCAGCATTCTAGGAATTTGGCTCTTTCTGGGATGTTCTCCAACTATGTGACACAGTACATGATGATGGCATACTAAACAAAGAGAAGAGGAACAAGAGTCACCACCACAACAAGAACAAGCTCCTTTTTTGTTTTTCAATTGCTCTCCTCCTCCTTGTCAGGCAGCAACAGCAGTTTAAAAATTGAGAATGATGACCTCAATTCCAAGAAGGAAATACTGCTGGTGGTCAAGAGGAACATGTCATTTGTTTTCTTT
Source organism: Pseudo-nitzschia multistriata (assembly GCA_900660405.1). Classification (NCBI taxonomy): domain Eukaryota; phylum Bacillariophyta; class Bacillariophyceae; order Bacillariales; family Bacillariaceae; genus Pseudo-nitzschia; species Pseudo-nitzschia multistriata. The sequence goes on along the minus strand of CAACVS010000643.1, from coordinate 78,784 downwards.
TCTTGTTTGAGTACCCAAGGACATTTTTTTGTAAACAACAGTGGAATAACCCAGGCGCCTTTTAATGGTTTGGTTTGGTTTTAGTTAAATAAAGTATCATTATCTTATTCTGGATTGAATGATACCCCAGCACCACCAAAAACTGAATGAGCAGGAACTCCATGGGAATTGTTGAGTGATTTATTTTATCCTTCTTCTTTGCTTATCTTGTTCTTTCTTGTTCTTTGATTGACAACCTGAACAGAATTGTTGAATGTTTTGCTAGTACCATGTTTGTTCTTTACTTGACAATGGCTGCAGGAATATTGATTTGTTTGGTTTGGGTAACAGTATTGTTGAATGGTTTGCTTTGAATTGTATCTCTTTGCATAGGCTTTCAAAATCAATTCAAAAACTATCATAGAAGCTGCCACCAAGGATGCATTTTAAGTCATTTTTGTGATGATTAACAGCCTTGAGTGAACATCATTGGACTGGTGTCTTTTTGGTTATGAGAGATATTTAAGATGATATTGAGTCATACCATGCAGCACACGCCCTACTTCAGAAGCAAGTACTCCATCAAGACCAAATACAATTCAGTGTCAAATACTTTGTCATACTGCAGTGAAGAAATAATCAATAAATTGTTAAGACACCAGAGCGATACAACCTAAAGCAATATGTTGCAATGAAGACAAATGGATGATGCAATGTATATGAATGTCAGTCAATGACAGCCATTATAGTAGTATGTAAATACCAATCGATCCCTGTTTTGTGGGATTGTGCACATACATTGAACACTTTCTGATCCCAGAATTATTACATGAAAACCTAACCTACTACTGTACAGTGTACTACTTCTACTATTAGTAAGAAGAAGCAAGAAGAAGCAGCAATAGAAGCTCTTCATTATTTGAATACTCCCCGTATTGTAACAGTGCTGATTCAACCAGCACCCAAGCACAACTGAACATATCTAAGGAAATCAACCATTGCTTCTTTCTTCCACCATGGGAGATCCTCTAATGAGTGAATTGATTGTACTATGGATTGCAATTTGCTGGTGAGTCTGCTGTTGTCCTTATTTGTCATGATTCTGCTGTCATCCTTCTTGTTTGTCATAGGTGTTTGTTGTAGTAGTAATCATATCAATTCAACCACAGCTAACTGAAAGCCATGTTTCCTAAACTATCAACCACAGTAAAAACCATCCCATTGACCATGGTATTCAAACTCAAAATAGCTTAATTGCATACAGCTTGCATCCTACATGGAAGAAGAATCCTCCTTCTTCTCTTCATAAAGACTGAAAGGATCTGGCTATGTCCTAGTAGTACTATGGTACCACTGCACTGAAAGTTGTAGTACAAGTTGACAAGCAGGTTCATTATAATCCTCCTCTCTCCATGTCCTCCAATAACATGAGAACTTTGATTCTTGGACACTGTACCTGTCGTATCATCTGCATCCCCCATTCCAATATCTGTCTCAAGGCTGTTGTATCCTGATTCAAAAGAAGAAGAAGATTTTGTCTCTCAGGGTCCTTCTGTGTGCTCTTGATGGGGATATGCTCCTTCTCCTTCAGTGCAAAGGCAGAGTTGACAAAACCCTTGCTCTGTTGAACAAGTCCTGGACTTATTCAATCCTTGATAGAAAACATGGTCAGAGATAGCACTGTTGTGCCAGGCCCCAGGGCAGTTGAAGATTGAGACCCTGAAATTCCATCAGGGGCAAAGACAAAGATAAAATTAATGAAGGTGTCTTCTTTCTGGGCATTGTAAAATGCTCTTTGTTTATACCAGCAGTCTTCAGAGGCTTAAATGACATTCTTCAGTCCATCAGCTACAGTCTGAGCACATTGTTCTGCAAGTCACGGATACTTCTTGTTTCCAATAACCTGAATAATCATCAACTTCTTCTTATTTGGAAAACTGACCACCATGGCAAGTGGATGTTTGTGAAGAACAAGGACAAGCATTTGTTCTTCACTATCCTCAATGTCAAGCTGAATGTCATGACCATTTATCTTGTACAAACAGATCCTCTTGTCCGGAACCAATATAGGAGCATCAGTCCATTAGCACACCTCTTCCCCTTGGGCTTCCTGGTCTTAGAAAAAGAAGGAACTTCCACAATCTCATTGTCATTATTGACAGTGTACTTGGTGTAAACTGGAGCAAAGGACCTCAAGTGGATATCTGAAGACCTTGTGGCCTAGTAGTACACCAACACCAGTTGAGGAGTTCTTGATCAAGCCCTGAGTGGATGAGATGGTGGAAGGCAGATTGAGCATATCAATGGATTGCAATCCCAGGCATCCTCCTGGCCCTCCTTTGCCTCTCCCCCTTGCCTCTCTTCTGGAGATAGTTTTTTAGATAACTTTGGAGGTGCTGATCATCCAACTGAATTTGCCAGTATATCATAGTGATCTCCATGACCCCCACTGTGACCTTCTTTCTTTCTAGGAGGAAACACTACTACTACTAGTAGTACTACTAGTAGTAGTACTACTACTACTACTACTACTAKTACTAGTACTACTACTACTACTACTAGTACTACTAGTACTACTAGTACTACTAGTCTAATATCAGTGCAAGGAAAGCACAAATTTCTAATACTATGAGTATCAGAAAATTGTGTCTTCCTTTTACTAACAGACAGGAGGTTTACTAGTACTACTACTAGTAGCATACTATAAGTTCATACAATTAAATTTTGTGTTTTTCTTAGTGGTACCAACAGCACCCCAGCCATTTTAGTAACATTGAACTGTTTCCTAACAAGATTCCAGATTCCCAAAAAGATTGCCAATGAGCCAGCACTCCTTGTCATCTAACAACTCAAAATTTTATTCCTGTTATTGCAAATGTGCTACTACTAAATGTGCTAGTACTACTAGTTTAGTGCATTCCAATTATCTACTACTAATTCTTTGTTTCCTATTCAACCTATGTCTATCATGTAGATTAAAGCAATAAACAAAATCATGGCTCATATCTTAGATGCTGAATCTTTCAGTGAATCTTTTACTCACCTTGTGTCCAATAGGGTATTTGAAGGTGACAGGAGAGGTTATGCCAGCTGCCAAATTTAGCACTGAAGAAAATCCAACCCTGCAGTAAAGGGTATGTCACCAGTGGGAGAAGGAACAACGCAATGCTCTCCCTCCATCTGTCCAAGTAGGAAGTGCTGACAACAACATATCTCCTTTCTTGTCAGTCAACCCACCAGCAAGCACGGCTTCTGGTGCGTTCCCTATTTCAAGTGATGATTCTTCAAGTCATCCTTCCTCAAAGATTTTAAAGACAAAGAAACTGTCTGCATTGAAACATCCTCCTGTAGTGCAGAAGGAGGTTTGCAAGAATACTCAGCAGCTGCAAGTCATATGTACAAATGGCAAGAAGATGCTGATGGAAGAGCACAAGGCAGCCACCAGAGGCCCATGCTGAAACAACTACTATGTTGTATGCAAAGCAATGGAATGTTGAAATTGGCATTGGCCACAGTGCACCACAGAAGGTTAAAAAGCTTGTTGGTGATTCCTACTATGGAGTTGTACCTTGCGCATAACTTCTCAACCAAAATTTGGACAACAATAGCACAAGAACCAATACATGTAAACCTTCTTCTGATAGTCCTCCTCTTTTGATTTGTTGACTTGGATTTGGCATAGAAGCTCTCCTCATACTAGTTGTTTTGAATGTTGCTAGTGACTTGGTGTAATTCCATCCACCAGATGAGACATCAAACTGGCCTTGTGCATAACTTCTCCTCAACCAAAACTCGGACAATAGTGTAGCAAACCAATGCATGCTGGAGGCCTTCTTCTGACGATACTAGTCTTCTTTTGATTTGTTGGCTTGGACTTGGCATATCAGCTCTCCTTGTAGTGATTGAATGTTGAGACATCAGTGTTCCTAACCCCAACCCTAAGTTTGAGGTGTATTTGTTTAGTAGTGAGTGTATTAGTATGACTTAATTTTTTGTGTAAATTTGGTATGGTCTCTATGCCTTACTACAAACAGAACCGTTGATAAACCAGTACTTTTTACGACAAAAGAAGTTTAGATACAACGCGTTCCAAGCTGTCATTCTGCAACGGTTTTGGGTTCTTGGCGGCTTAAGATAATTTGAGCGATTCTTTGTAAATTTGATTCTCTTCGAGCGTGACATCGTGCACGATCAACGGACTACAAAGATTTAGGCCTATTTATAGCCCGCTGAATTTTTTTAATCGTAGCACGTGCCTGTCTTAGTTGCAATCGGAGTGTGTTTCCCTAACACCGCTCTCAATCGTGGATTGTTCACTCCGAGATGCAGGTATCACAAAATTGAGGTGTGGCACTTGCATATCACTTTGTCACGACAGAAAACAAGAACAAATACCTACAAAACCATCCAAAACCCCAATTGTTGCAACCAAAGTGACATCCCACGCAACGCCATAAAGCATCAACCATCATTCGTTCGTGTGACCTCCTGTTGCAGATCATTGCACACAACCCAGCTATTATGTGCGTATCATCGGCAGCAACATCGGATTCTCACAATCATAAGGATCGATATTCTCAAATACATAATCAGCGACACCACCGAAAAGAAGGCACGATGGGGGTCAAGCGAAAAGCACCAACACCAGTATCACAAGCCAAACAAAACCTTGTAATTACGCAACATCCATCGCATTCATATTCGTTCGCCGCAGACAAAATTGCTGCCGAAAACAACACTCCGATTGCCACAACACAGCAACAAAGTAACAAGAGCGTTCGCTTCAGCAACCGCATTGGGATTTTGTCCATTTCGGCCCACAAAAGCTACACCAACGAGGAACGCCAACGATCGTGGTACACGACGGACGACTACGTGGATTTTGTCCGTCGCCGGCGCGGTTGTCGCTGCAAAACGCAAGCTGTGCGAATGCGGAGGGCGCACTCCTTTCCTACCGACGACGAAGGCCACCGCAACCGTGAAAGTGGCATCGACGATATTGAACAACAGCACACGGCATTCCACCGAGACCTGCGGTGGACCGCAAACTATGGGTTGTTGTCGTCGTCCGCAATTCCAAAGACCAAGAACAGCGACCAAATGATCGGGAGCTACAGTAATAGTCGCCATCGCTGCCAAAGGAATCATGCATTTCCGATCAAACCGGTACGAAAATGAAACAATGAAATCCCACGAAATAAACATAGTGCTGAGTTATTAAAGTGTTGCTATGTAATTAATTGTATCATTAGTATAACCAAAACCCGAAATTGGCTCTTGGAATGTACTATAAACATAGTTGTCAATTCGAAATTCGGTTAGATTCCCCCCTCCAAATAGGTCATTGGAATCGCATGGAATCAACTGGACTCGACTCTATTCCATCTTTCTAGATCGGTTGATCATAGCTTATTGTCTAGTGTGCAGACAGGCTATGTGTTTGTCGGCAGCAATTTGTTTTTCTTTTCGTGTTCAACTCATTCTCTTATGCGTTGAGTTAAAATGAGTTGCTTTCCGGTGATGGGTTGCAGGCCATGCATCCAACACCAAAGCGATAGCATTGCGGAAATATTCCCAACTGCGACGACGTCGATTCGATTCACTCGATTCCGTATTCACTTGCTTCTACAGCTATGTTTTGCGATGCTGTCGAGAAAAGTGAATCAAACTAGGAGACAAGAATTCATCCGTCAGAACTCGAGTCCCTCTATCTTGAATGGCTGTGTGTGTTTCTTCGCCTGTAGTCTTGCGCATATAGTTGTGTTGGTTGGGCGGAATGGTACGTCGGAGAAGTTTTGTTTCCCCAAGTTTCCAGAGAGAATTGAATCGTGAACTCTGGAGCTATGGCGGTCTGATTCGATGACTGGCTGGCCAGCTACCTAACACGATGTGGCTAGTTCCCTGTGCAGCGCAACGAGGCTCAGCAGATGCTACGTACGACAGATTGCTTCGACTCGTGCCTTGTTGAAAAAGAGACGCGATGCCGCCGTGCTACACAAAGATTCCCTCTCCGGTAGTACTCGAAGGAATTTGGTCGGTGGACTCTCCCCCGATCTTTGCATCTGCCGTGCCGTGTGCATATTCGGCGGCCCGCACAGATCGTCGCTCGTGGTCCTTCTCCAGAGCGAACCGATTGATCGGGTACCAGCAGGACGAGCTTGCATCGAAATTATCTTCGTCGTTGGTGTTGATGCCGATGCTGATGCCATCGCCATCGTAATTTCCATCGTCTCTATCCCAAACGGGTTCACATTCGCATTCACAGTCGTTGTCGTTGTCGTTAATGTCTCTCAGTGGACACCTTTTTCTTGTCCGAAGAGCATCAATCGCTCTCGTCGACGCCCCCTGCCCACCTGGAACCATCTTGGAAGAGCTAGCGTGCCTTCTGTGTTCACTCGTCCAGAGATGAGGCGTGGAGGAAGCAAACGAAGCAGACACCGCCAGCGAAACGGTCCACCACAAGAGTGTGTGCGGCGGACCCGAGGAAAGGAACGCAAGGCAGCAGGCCAACGATTGAATGAGTCTCATGGTCGCGAATGTTGTTAGCTGCACGGCGCAGAATGTTCTTGTATTTTATTTCCTCAACTGGGGTGTTGACGATTGGGTTCGAATTATGTTTTTGGATGTTTGCAGAAAATCGAGGCATCGGCGAGAAAACACCTAGGGCGGTTCTCATCCATCGGATGATACGAGTAGTATTAAACAGTAACTTGTACTCGTACTCGTACTCTTTCGAAAGAATTTTTAAAAAGCATTCTTGATGGATTTGTATCCGTTGATGGATGGTTCGTGCGTTGGCGATCACAGAGCTCGTAATGCGACGCCATACCGTACMAAGTACTGCACGGCATGTGCCACACGTAAGTAGGAAATTCAAGCAAGAAAACATGGATGGAATCATGGTGTTTGGCAAGAGAGACGCCGGACGACAAGAGCACGGTACGGTACCGTACGGGCACTATTGAAAGAAACAGACTGCAGGAACACGAGATGTGCAGTCCGGTTATCGTTCCGTATCGCTATGATAGGGAGCCACGAGTCATCCCTTGTGTTCAAAACTTCCGAAAGAAGAAATCGGTGATGGTTTCTGACACCCTCGGGTGTCATGGTGTGTCACATCAACATTTTTGCGGTAGGAAGTGTACTCGCACTGACTCGCAGGGCACGAGTACAGATCGCAAACTTCCGAAGTTCCGAAGCGAACCAATTGGATCACGAATTGTGAGGACACAACACGAGCTGAAGGTCGAATCCCGAATATCTCGTGAATAACCTTACTCTCTGTCGTAAAACCGCAAAACCGCTTCATGGGTCATTCTCAATAACAGAAATAGAAACAGCACTACTAACAGTACGGTAGCAATAATTTTACTAATAGCACAGGAAACAGCAGTATTGACTTCACCAGCAACAAAAGAACTGTCTCCTCCCCTTGTTGCAGAACAGAACCTTGGTACATGAGGAGTGCAGGCAGGAAGAACAGAACAGCATGAAGGTGGACGCTTCTACTAATAGTACAGGAGCTAGCAATAATGATGGTCTTCTTATGATTGGTAGCAGTGGGATGCACAACTGACTTGGTCATTATTGTATTGTTCTAGGCATTATTTTCATGACATCCAGCACCAACATCATGGCACCTCCATTGTCATTCCCATCTAGTAGGGGGAGCTGTAGGAGTGATACTGCGGACAACCTTCTAGTAGGAGATCAGGAACACGCGGAAGAACAGGAAAGAAACCCATCCCATTGGGTCCGACCAATGGCAAAGAGGAGTTGCAGAACTCCGAGCTACCAACTATCCCATGAACACAGGGGATGTTGACTCGATCCATAGAGAGTAGTATATCCGACAACTTTGACGTAAGCCCACCACCCCAACTGCTGACAATTCAAACATACCACCAAGTACAAACAACAAGGCCGACCTTTGAGATGGAGAGGAGGAGTTTTATGGGAGTTCGACAGGTGATGAGTAGACGAGAAAGCTCCGCACAAACCGATTGCACCGCCAGACAGCTCCATCGACCTGACGAGCTACTATGGATCGAAAGACTGCTGCACCGGTACTGCATAACAAGAGGACGATTGGATTAGTTGGATTGGATTCGATCGATTCGATCGATTCGATTCGATTCGATTCGAATCTATGCGGCGCCATTCGTCGGCGGTCCGAATCGTCAATGACGACTCCATCATTGATTCCGACAGGCTCCAGAGGTGCCGTGTGTTCCATTGCGACATGCGGGAGGAGCTGCGGTTCCATTCCATTCCGTTCCGTTCGATCGAAACGAAGGAAGGGAGGAAAGCATCGGCACGGCATGCCATCCTATGTTCTCTGCCGTGCAATGCCCGATGGCGAAACGGCGGGTGCTCCTAGTACTAGTAGCGAGCATCGTCCGGCACTCGTGAGAGTGCTTCGGGAGTCCAACCGCACCACTCGCAACGGATACGATAGTACGAGGAAGAAAGATTCACAGATGATTCCGGGCCGCACAACGAAGATTCTCCGACGACGGCAAGGAAGTCGAGGAACGAAAGGCCGGACGAAATTCTTTCTTGGAGTTCCATTCCAATCCTGTTAGTTGCCGCGATGCAAGTTGCAACTGGTCTTGTTCTTCGGTACCGTACAAGCAAAGAAAGCTACAACGGATATGGTAGGGTACGAGTAGTTGTATGTTCCTCGCAAGATTCGAAAGCACTTTTTTTTGCTTTTTTCGCGGAAATCGCTTCGACACGAATCGAGCGCCAAATTCTTTCGAGATCCTTCTATTGCCAAATTTTTGGACAAACGCGAAGCCCCCCGCCAAATATTTCGGAAGAAAACAGGATACAAAAAAAGCACAAGCGGCACGTGCATTCCCGGATACATGTGCCACCATTCAACCGGGTCATCGGGAGTGCGTGACACCTACCCCGTCCTACACGTGGGGGTGATCGGGATTACTTATACTGCGTGACAGGAGATGCGGTAGAGAGCCGTTAAATATCCGATCTGCTTAGACCCAAACGACGGACCCCCACCGAGGAAGATCCAACCGGGACATTCGTTCCCGCGCAATCGCGCGGCGTGCAAAACAGCCCACCAAAATTCGTCCCGAATTTTTGTTCCTCCGACACGATTCTCGAGGGCTTGGGATCGTGCCACCGGGGCAACCTACCTCGAATTCGTCGCGCACGTGCCGCTACAGTACTCGTACCCGTACCAGTACCCGTGTCCGTACACTGGGTTCGTGCGGGAGATTCTCGCAAGAGCCAAACCGCAAAATTGGTGATGCGGAGTATCGAAATCAAAATCGAATCGAATCGAATACTGCACGTATCGTACTCGTACCGTACGAACCCCTGGCATCGCGTCGATTCTCGTCTTCGCGTTCCCTCCCATCTTGTGTCACTGCGGTTTTGGTGCACGAAGAAGGCACGGGAACCGAAGCGCATCTCTTTTATTCCAGAGGGTGTCATAAAACCAAACCCAGCATCCATCCATTGCACGAGTCAGATCAGATCGCATCGCATCGCATCGTTGTGTTCTCCTGCMGTACCTATCCGACAAAAGACATCGCATCACATCACATCGCACCACATAGCACCTCTCTGCACCCCAAGAATCCAAGCCAACTTTCACCCCAAGCCAGCCAAAACATGATCTACCAAAACGTCTTCCTCGCCACCCTCGCCCTCGCTTCGACCGCCTCCAACTTCGGTCTTGTTTCCGCGGTTCGGGGGGAGCGCAAATACCTTCGCAGCAATGACCAGCCATTGGAACAGGAACAGGACGAACGATCCCTTCTGTTCAAGCGTGGCCGCATGGGCAAGAACAAGAAGGACAAGGACAAAAAAAATAACAAAAAACCCGGTAGTAGTGTTAACTTAAACCCTCAATTCCAGATCATTGCGAMCCCCCCCACTGCCGCCCCTGCCAAGACGACGACCGATCTCGAAGACTGGAAGAAGGCCTGCCAGGGAACTCCGATCAACAACATCGACCTGTGCACCTTGCCCATGATCACCGCCGACGCCACCCCCGAAAACTGCATGAAATGCCTCTTCGCCTTTGGCTCGTTGTCAACCTCCACCGCCCAGGGATCCGCCAGCAGCTGCAGGAACAACGAGGCCTGTGGAACCAGGTGCTCAACCGACCTTCTCAAGCCCTTTTTCGAGTGCGGCAAGAGGGTCGACAAGGCCTACGTGGACGCCGGGAGACCCGCTGTCTGGGACGCGAGCACCCTCAACACCTCGCAACTCGCCGAAGATGCCCCCGGGGCACAAGAACCACAAGAACCACAAGAACCACAGGGACAAGGACCCGCAAGCGAAGTGGTGATCGACACGGTCAATTGCCCCGCCACCCTGCCCGAGAGCGGAACAAATTGCACCTTTGTGGGCGATGCCAACATCAAGAGCTGCCCCTACTACGAATACAACCCCGTTCCCATCTGCACCTGCGTCAGGGGCGAGGACACGTGGGTCTGCACCAACCAGGGATCCGGGACCCTCGACGTCGAGAAGGAAGACCTCACCACGATCGTCACCGTCACCAACCCGCTGGCACCCCCCCTGGCCCCGGTCGCGGACGTCGGCATCGGCGTCGACCTTTCCGTCAACAACCTGGCCATCAACCCCAACTTTTGCGGGGCGGAGGCCCCCATGTCGGGAGACGCCTGCAACCCTTCGGGATTCGAGGAATTCACCTGCTGCTACGACCACGACACCTTCGGGACCGTCGAGTGCACGTGCTCGGGTTCCACCAACACCTTCTCGTGCGCCGGGGGGTCCCTCTCCTCCTGCCCCTAGATGCGTTCCACAGGGGTTGCGAATGCGAATGCGAATGCGAATTCCAATTCCGTGGCGTGCCACCACACCCGCCGCGAATAACAACCGCGAGGCCCTTCGTTCCGCCTCCTCCCGAAGCTTCCTGGTTCTCGGAACGGAACCGATGACACACCACGACCACGGCGCTGGTGTCTTGCTCGATATCGAACCGAATCGAATCGACCCATCCACGGAAGAAATGATATGATATACTTGCCCATGATTTATGATTTTTACTGTACGACTAGACAATTTATAATTTAAAGAAAAGAAATCAATTCTTACGTTTTACCCTAAAACTACGGAAGAACAAACAAATCCATGGAGAAACTGCTGGGCGCTACCGAGCGCTTCGTGCCACCCATTCGGTCGGTGGCTCAATAGTGTTCTCGCAGTGAAGCAGTGAAGCAGGAAACAAACCACCCGGCGGCGGGCTTGATCCAGAACGCGAAGCAGCGAACGAGCGGGAAACGAGGGGACGCTTCCGGACCGAGGGAACACCGTACGAATGCGTATGCTTCTCATACTACAGCAAGCATCGGTATTGTCGGTAGTTCTACTAATACTGTGCTTGTACTACTAGTACTAGTACAAATAGTGAAGGTACCCTGGTGCTTTGTGTTGCTGGCCTTGTGTTGCTGGCTTTGTGAACTATGCATGATTTGTCGCCAGGAATAGTAGATGGACAAGAAAGGGCAAAACAAGGCACCAGTCGTGCAGTTCGCCAACCAGCACCATTGTCAGAAGGAATCCATTGTTGGCCTCTTGTTGCAATACCAATACCAGTACTGCTACAGTAGTACTAGAAGGAGTATTCCGGGTGACACGATAGGACAAATTACGACAAGTTCCATTGTGACGACAACACGAAATTTGGTGATATGCTGTTGTGTTTTTCGTGGGAGGGTTGAACATTTTTGCAACATAGTAGTCACTTCGAGTATTACAGTACAGGCAGTACCCATACTAGAAGGTACTGTACTTCGCACGTCTCGCAATCTAGAATTGTCGAAAAAAATGCTGTCTTGTTCAAAAAGGAATTTCCATTTACTGTAATTCTTTCACGAAGGCCCCTATCCATTCAACGATTTTCTCGTCGAAAATGATCGCGCCACAAAATTAAATTGTGTCGGAATGCTATCGTTCTGGGCGATTGTGTCGGTCCCAGCATCACCAACATCCGTGTTGGAACTGCATGGTTCCTCGCATAGCAACGCGGATGGCGGTTCGTTCCCCGGCATTTTCCTGCCTTAGATTCCACTCTGCTCTTACATGTCGATCGTTTTGTCCTCTGTCGGATCGATGTATACCGGAGTATTCCGGCTCTTGAGGACCTGGTAATACAAATCCATTTGAAGAACGGCTACTCCCTGACCATCGGCGCTGTCGTCGTTAGAGCGAACCATCGTTTTGATGCGGGCTCCACCATAGAGTCGAGAGGATTCGCCGGTTCCACCCATGATGGCAGCTTCTACTACCGGAACGGATTGGGGATCGGAGGAAAAGGGATTGAAGACGTACGGACCACCCGATGTGAGGAAGAGGCAGCCCCGATCCGGCAAACAAAAATTGTACTCGCACATAGTTTCCTGGATCTCGATGGCAGGAGTCCCGGTCTCGAAGCTCGCTGTGCCCTTGGTCGCCATGCACTTTTGGGCGAAGATCGATCCGGGGATGTGGTCTGGCATGCTTCCGGCCACAGAATTGAACTCGACCGAAATCTCATCGGAAGGATAGACATTTCCGTTCATAAGGATCTGGGATCCGATGATTCCCTCTCCGGGGTACAAATTTCCACTCGAACGTACATTGTTTGCGTTCGTGTTATTCCCAACCATCCCACCCATCAATGGCGATGGCGATCGCTGCATGGGTATGTACGTGATATCCTCGTTCCCAAGACATACGATGCGGTAGGATTCTTGCGTGGTGTTGGAACGTTTTTTTCTTCGTTGCATCCAGCGTTTTTTCCTCCGTTCCCTTCTTTTCCGTCGTCGTTCTTTTTTGAGGTCCTCTTCGTCTTCTGTTTTTTCCCCTTGCTCTTGCCGGCGATGTTCCCGTTTTCCCAGCCGCCGTTGCTGCGCAATGCCCCACCGACTATCTGTTTCCAAAGCAGACATTCCTATGGAAGAAAGCGACCCCCTTTCTTTCACCATCACCACAACAACGTAGTCATTGAGATAGAAAAAGATGGCCGAGAGAACAATTGTGGTTGTGACAACCGATAGTGCCACAGTAGTTGCCACGGACAAGCGAGATTTGCGTGAGCTGCTTCCTGCTGCTGTTTCCATGGTGATGGGATCTTGCACCTTGTGGGCATTCGGAAGTTTTCGGTTCATGCTTCACTTGGTATTTTAATGGGAAAAAAATTGTCGAGAACAATTCGTTCCGTTCCCACTGACACGTTTTTCTTTCCTCTTTGCTAATTATGAGCGACACTCTCTGAAATGAATTCTTCAAGGAAATTTGCTCCAAGGGCTCACAAACGTATCTATTCATTCAATGCACTTGTTTTCTACGCGCACGTAGATCTTTGAAAGGCGACATTTTCTTGGAGATTGTTCCAATAGCTTCCAACGCTCGGTACGCAGTCGCTGAAAACAAATACGATTGCAGTAGAAATGACTGCAATAGTTTCTACGGACTATCCACCTTCTGGTTCGTTCTGTTCAAGAGACCATAGTAGTGTATGACTCGCCGGAAATCACTATAGGATCAGTGCCTGACATCATTCGGAACCAACTTATATTATTGCCCTAGCAATCAATACAAATAGATCTTGAATAATGATACTTTAAGTATAAGAAGTAATGTTGATCGAAACCACCGAGATTTGTCTCGATACTGTTCTCGAACATTCTTAGAACGTCATGATAAAGGAAGCACTTTCTCTAAGTAATCGTCTACTTCCTCCGTTCCCAAATAAATGTACCTATGACCCTTTTTTGCTGTTCCTAATAAATGTCCTCATTATCACAACTGTGTAGGATTGTGTGCAGTTTGTACCAGAAAACATTTAATATTCACTAGAAGTATTACTTATACTATTAACTACTTGCACTTGCACTACTACTAGTAGCTAGCAGTTGCTGACCAGCCAAGAGGCTTTCGTCATTACAGATAATGGAGATCGGGAGGGTACCTTCGCGCAAAAGACTCGCCTTTCCCATATGAGGAAGCTTGTAATTGTTATCACCTTCAGCACCAAGTGTAGCTTCCATACAAGCCTGGAGGGA
>CAACVS010000643.1:30626-52010 GCA_900660405.1 Pseudo-nitzschia multistriata | reverse complement strand
CAATAAAATTCATCACCACCATGGTGATAATTTTTTAGGCGTATTTCCTTCCGGCGTATTGGATGATCTCTGTCTTAGTCTTTGTGTATTTAGTTGCTTGTTGTGGTCCTATGTCAAAGATGAACCCCTCAAGCGTAGAAAGTCTTAAAATGTCACACACTGTTAACTGGATAAAACTATAAAGAATGAGAATTCTCTTAAACTACTCTTTTTAGGGTATGTCGATTCACCCCAGATCATTTTCTCAATGTCACTCGCTTTTTCTCATTCCACACCTATTTACCATATATTGGTGATGCCACGTCACCCCTCATCTAAATATTTATTTCGCTGACGTCCGTTATGGTTCTCCCGTGCTCGCTCTCCAGGTTCCTATTCTTCCAACAATTAGTAGCACGTGGGGTTAATTCTTAATAGGGCATATTACTAGTACTATGTTCTTGGTACAGGACTGGTGTACTACTAGTAGTAGTACAGACACATAAACATACTGGTAATATTTATACTATTAGTACATTAAAATATTAGTATATTGAAATCATATATAAAAATGGGACTAGTACAAAATGTACACATATTAGTTTGAATTTGTGATCAATATTGATCACAAAAAACTCATCACAAATTTGTTATTTCTGATCACATTTTTTTGTGATCAAAACTGATCACAATTTTTGGTACGATTAGGGGGGCCTGGGAATCTAATTGTTTTCCAAAAAATTGATATGGACATGGTTCCTGGAAAATTTAGGATTTTTTTTTGCTGCTACTACTACACTACTACTCCACTTATCACACCCCTCTCATCGTCACTATACACAATATTATAAGAATATATTTTAACAAATATAAATATATTCATTTATAACACATCACTACACTTGATGTTTGAAGTTACTCCAATGCTCTTTACATACAGCAACAATGCAACTTCTGCAACCATTCCTTGACATTTTTATACTACTAGAGACTACTAGTAGTAATCCATGCTGGCAACTTCCTCAATCTCTTCACTGATGAGTTAGGATACCTATGATTTGCTTCTTCTACACAGATAACACAATAGTTCCTCTTTACTCCTTCATACTTGCCACTGTATCTTTCTTTATGTGGCTTTGAACTACCTTTCCATGAGCAATGGTGCTGGTCTTCTTGTTCACACAGAAGAAGAAACAAATCCTGCAATTGCAAGGGTGATATTTTCCATTCTTTGAAGTCTGAGGCATCCACTCTGGTGGCTTACTAGAACCTTCATCATATGGAGCTTTCCAGTCCATTTCAATACCTCTATTCATCAATGCAATGCCAAGATGAGATTGAAACTTGTTTTGATTTGTATATCTTCTATTCCTTCATAAACTCGTCACATGCTAGGCTAGTGATAATTATGTGGCAGGAGTGTACCACTCTATCAAGCAACCAGAAGAAAATACAATGGTACCATCTGATACCCATCTGTATTCTTCATATAGTAGCTTGGTCACAACTTTTATTGTAGTATAGAAGTTGTCTGTGAGTCAACAACCATTTTGTTGTCCAAGATTGGATTGACGTACCAACTGCTGAATAGTATCCCATGTAGACCCACTACTAATACCAGTGTAGATCTCAAATGCAATTAAGTTCCCAGTGTCAGCATCATACACACAGTGCACCTTAATACCATGCTTGATTGGCTTCATGGGAAGATACTGGACAAATTGAATGGATCTTTCTTTGTAAACAACAATCATAGACTCATCGCATGCCACCCAAGACAAAGACAATCAGCAATTTTCTCCATCACAGTAGTACGATTTTGTTGAGTTTTATCAGTAGCATTAGCTTTGCTTCTGCTGTCACCAAAATGAATATATCATTTAACAAAGCTGTATCTGTTCTTGCTCATTGTATTCCTGACCATGGGAACATACCACACACCACCATCCTCAAGACAAGTCCAAAGAATTTGGGGAKATTGTTTTGAACCACCCAAACCTCCATAGCAGATGCAAATACCAAGCCAGGCAAGGATGTAACCAGAAGTGAAGTTGCATTGGTCTTTGACTGAAAGTAGAACACACTTTTGTTTGTTGGGATTGGTGACATCACAGACCTTGAGCATCTTTGTCTTCTTTACCCTTCCATTAGTAGCATCAGCAGCTTCAACTTCTGTCACCCAATCTTCAAACGCATACCACCAGTTGGACTCATTTGCTACTATCATCTGAAGGATTTTTCATCAAACAAGAACAAGAACAAGAACAAACACTCCAACCCCTCCACCTTATTAGTGCAGCCATCCAATGATTTGCTTACAGCAGGGGCGTGACCTGCTGGGGTGGTCGCACCTCCTCAAGGTGATGTAGTATACTTGTGGACATTGGGAGGAKGATACCAAGGGACACCCATCATACTTTTTGATGATCAGATATGGGTCCATGGTCATCTTGGGAGGGGCTCCTACTAGTACTATGAGGGTGCAGACCACCACCACTGCTCTTGTCAGATAGGTCTGCATCATTCTCAGGAGTATGACCATAGTACGAACAATTGTTGTCAACCAGCATCACACACCAGAAAAAGAATCATCATCACCCTTTGTGAGATCTCTATCCATTTGTGTTTCCTTGCCAAGACCTTGTGTTTCCTTCAGCTTGATTGCAGCAATTAAATTGTTCAATTCAGGAGATAGGGTTGGGTTCTTACCACCAGCACCATGGTGGTGGGGACCAATTCCTTCTTGAATCACAGCAGTCCACTTAAATTGTCTACTAGCATTTCCCCACTCATGGCCTGCCCTTTCACGCAACATTGATCCATGGCAACACCACCAGCTTCTTCAATGTGTACATGCACTTTGAGACCAATTTCTATCCATCATTAGATGTCAATTGTTAGGTGTTGGTTAGTTGGTTAGTTGGTTCGTACGTACTTCGTAAGTATGTACGTATGAATGCACATAGTACTTTAACAGATAACGGTTCGCACTTCGCACCCGCCAAATGCCCGTGGTTTTTCGCATGACCCATCGAGGACAAGCAAGAGCGGGCGGGACACCCTGTCACACAAAATCGTCGAACACACTGCACCACATCCCCAAAAGTGTCAAAGAACGTTTCGAGCTCTGTCAACGGCAACAGGATGTGCCCCAACCAGACTGTACGGTACGTACCGGTACGGTAGCTATTTACTCGTAGGAAATACAGTAAGTTTATTTGGCACCTGTTTGTTCAATAAAAGAATCAGCTCGTTCCAGGGGGTTAAAACAACAAGGTTGCGATGGCGTTTGATAGTGCCTTGCCGTACAACCCAGTACAATACGGCAACTCTTACTTTACCAGAAGTTCGTAGCGTACTCGTGCAAGAGTAGGAGTAGTACTCGTACTAACGCAACGGTACCATAGCATAATTATAGCATAATTACAAACAGGTACAGTACAGTAGTAGTGTTTCTACTTCTGCTTTCGCTGTGTAGTGTACTGTAATACTTCTAATACGGACGAGAGTCGAGTCGTACCGTAGCTTCTGACATGCGACTACCGGTACATGCGATGCGATGCCACCAAAAAAACCAACGATGGTTCGAAGTTGCACTTCTAGGCATCGTACCGGTACTCGTACAAGAATAGCGTACTTCTGCCGTACGGCAGGTGCGAAAGAAACCAGGTGGGAGCTAAAGGCGGGCACAGGATGCACGTGAACGATAACGATAGTGATAACGCGAACACGAACATGAGCATGAGCATGAGCATGAACGACTACACCATTCAATTCAATTCAATTCCATCGTCGTCGACATCAACACCAACACCAACAGCAACATCAACAGCAACAGCAACATCAACAGCAACAGCAACAGCAACAGCAACAGCAACAGCAACAGCAACAAGGTTTCTCTTGCTATTGAAACCATCGAGTTACTATTACTGAAATCCTTCTATGCGTTTGGAGTCCTACGGCTGCGTCTTGTTTGAATTTCTGCAGCAAAGAAACAAAAACAGATACAGCTCGTTTTAGTATAGTTCAGTTCCGTTCCGTTTCGTTTCGCATCGTCTCGCGTTGCTCGATTCGATCCGATTCGATTCGATTCGACTCGGCTTGGTTTGGTTTGATTGAAACGTATTGCCGGAATCGCAGCATTCCAGTGGTTGGTGAGGACTGTTGTCGAGGGTGGAACAGTACCAAAGCGAGAACACCAGCCAGTGCTTATAGCACGTAATTAATAGCCGCAACAAACAACAAACAACAAACAACAAGCAACAAACAACATACTCAAACAACATCGTGCTCTCACTGTATCGTGCATCGTATCGCCGACCAGAACGAACCAAAGACTAGAACCAAACCGACTGTTTTTGACGCAGCGGGGCGATTGCGATTGCGATGACGATGATGATGTCTGCAAGTAACGATTCTAACGAGAGCGGCGCACCTGCTTCCACCAGCASCAGCAACAATTCGGTAGCGGCAGCAGCAACAGCAACAGCACCACCACTCCCAGCAGCAACAACAGGAACAGGAACAGGAACAGCAACAGGAACAGCAAACTCACTACCCGTGACTCTCGAACGAGAAGATGTTCTGCGGCTAACACAAAACAGCGAAAACAATCTCTCCGTTGCTTCAATGACGGATGCAAACAACGACGAGAGCTTTAACAGCAACAGGAACAACAACAGCAACAGTAACAACAGCAGCAACAACAGCAGCAACAACAGCAACAACAACAACAACAGCAACAACAACAGCAACAGCAACAACATGGTGGAAATGCAAGTCCAGAGCAGCACCGTTGGCAGCAGCAGAAACAGCGTCGATTTGAATTTGAATTCAAATTCGAACACGATATCGAACACGAACTCGAATTCTTCTTCTCCGGTCCGAGCAAGACCCAGCCACCGCAACAGCAACAGCAACAGCAACAGCAACAGCGGGAGGAAAGTGAAAAAGGCGGTCAGAAAAGAAAAACGATCTATGGACGCGGCGGTCGCAGCCGCCATTCAAAACTATGCGGGGGAATCGGAGAACGGAGAGAATTCTTGCCTGCGTCCGGATTCCGCTGCCGGTGAGAGCGAAACCGCAAACGCCGCTTCTGCGGGCATGGACAGGGACGCTGCCGTGGCCGGCGGCAGCAAGAAACGAACCCAGGCCTCGATTCGTAAGAAAAAGACCTCGAGCTCGGGTTCGGGTCCCGGTAGCGCCAGCGGAAGGGGCAAGCAAACACACCGCCGCCAAAAGACCAACGGCGGCGCCGCCGTGTCGGTGGTTTCTTCGCAGTCGCAGTCGCAGTCTACCAACCAGAGCGGCAAGAAAAAGAAGAGGAAAAAAAAATCATCGTCGGCATCGGTTTCGTCGTCTTCTGCCTCCTCCTCCCCCCAGCGTCGCCACTCTAGAACCAACGACAGCGACCGACAGGCCCCGGCGAATGCCTCGACGAATCTCCATCCACGCCAGCGATCCATCGATCGAACGGGGGCCGTAGCGATCTTCCCCTCGGGGACAACGGCACCGGAGCCGACCCCGTTTTCATCAAACATCCCGGTTGCTTCCGTTCACCTTACCCCACCACGTCCATCTCCGGCCTTTTCTCCGAGCATGATGGAGCAAGATATATTCGGTGATACCTCCGTCATCCACCGGGAGCCGCCGCCCTTGCAACCCCAATTTCCGACACCCGCAAGCAATGGAAGCAACGGAAACAGAAACAATCCCGACAGAAGCACCAGCACCAGCGGTACCATTTCTGCACCAGACGTCATCGTGAGGGCCCAAGCGATATCGAGCGAAGACTACTACGCCGAGGTTCGGCGCCGGATTCGAGAGGAGGAGTACGAGGCGGCGCGGCTCAGGATACGGACACAAAGAGGGAACCAGGTCGTGGTGCACGCGGTAGACGTCGTCCCGCTGCCCATGGTGGACAGCCAAGACGGCAACATCAGCACCATCACACCCGTCACCAACGGTGGTGCCGCAAGTGCTACTACCGCTGCGGTCGTTACCGCTAGCAGCACTACCGAAATGAGTGGAAAGGAAGACGCTTCTCGCACGAGCTACCCTTGGACCGGGAACTTCGTACCTCGGGAGGGCCAGCGGCGATGGCTGTGGTTCGGACTCTTTGGAGGTGGAATCGCATGTCTTACCATTTTGGTGCTGACGGTAGTGCTTACCACCGTCCTTAGCAACCAGAGCAGCGTGAATTCCGATGATTTTCACAACAATCGAAGCGATGATTACGATGACGACGACCTGTCCCCGGGTACGATACTAGTCGGCAAGGACGACGACAACTACAGCAACGACGTAATAGCCACCATGAACAGCCCGGTGGGAAAGCTTGTTGGCAGCGTTTTGCCGAAATCGTCGCTGGAGAGCATCAAGGCCAATTTCGAGGGGCCACAATTCAAGGCCTTTGCATATTTGGTCGACAACGATCAATACCTAGGGTTGGGGCTCGGCGATGCCGGTGGCAAGGACAACGACGCCGAAGAAATATACCAAAAATTGACACCCTTCCAGCAAAACAAGATTAAGACCGTCTTTTCCCTTGTCACGCTCTACCACTCCCTGGACGGAAACAAATGGCACACCCGCGCCAATTGGTTGGATCCGACGAAGGACGTCTGTGACTGGCAAGGCGTCAATTGCAAGAACGAATTGGCGACCCAGGATTACGCCGCCCAGAATGACAAAGCCGGTGCTAGCACCGCAACCACAAAAGACTCCCTGGATGTCCGAAAGCCAGACGGTGTCACCGGCTCTAAGGAAAAGGAAGGTTTCGACTACAGAAGAGAATTGCGGTGGCAAGCCAATCCACAATTTTTACAGGTGCCACCACAACGACTACGAATGCTGCGCAGCACAGATGACAGCAGGGACGGTGCAGAATCCAGTGGTTCGAGAACCAGGGAAATTATGACGAAAGAACGATACTTAGAAGACTCGGTGTATGCCGGGATTGGCGATGAGGAAAGCCAAAATGATTTTGACGACGTTTTATTTATGTTCGATGATGCCTTTTTAGACGAGTTTGACAATTACGACAAAACGGATCCCGACGAATACCTTGAAGACACCATCCCCATTCGCAGCCTGGAACTGAACTTTAACAATCTTGTGGGAACCCTGCCCGACGAAGTGGGTTTGTTATCGAACGTCTACGAACTTATTGATCTGGGAGGAAACAAAATTTCCGGGTCGATTCCGTCCACCTTCAAGATGCTTTCGAGACTCGAGGGGCTGAACCTGAGCGACAATATTCTTACTTCGATCTTGCCCTCGGATCTTGGATATATGAGGTTTATGCGGAGGTTCGATGTTTCTGGGAACCCCGGGATACACGGCATTCTACCCTGGTCGTTTAAGTTCTGGATCAAAATTGGTGCGTAACAAAGCAAAGCAAAATAAAACAATGGACAAATATTTTTGTGCCATGAACAAACAGCGCAAAAATCGAAAGATGGAGCGAGGTGATTCCTTTTTTCGCACAACCCCTGATCCGTTGCTGCTTCTTCTTCTTTTGTTACGAAAACACAAATGTCTTGATCGTAACCACCTCAACAAAATGAATTGCTATTAATTCAAAAGACGAACTCTCGATTCATGGCACCGGCCTATCGGGAGTCGTTCCAATTGAGGTATGCGACATGGTCCAAAGCCGGAAGAAAGATACCGAAAACCCACTGTCATTTCGAGCCTCGTGCCCCTTGGCTATCGAATGCCCCTGCTGTACGGAGTGTTGCAACAAGGAAAAAGAAAGCGACTTTGACTACAAGTGCAAAGCAACCGATCCGCCAGACCCCTTTGGGTTCTAGCCCAGTGCAATGTGATGAGATGCAATACAGTGCCAGGTGTTGATATTTTGTCCGCGTTCTGCCTCTATTTATGAATGCTCCAAAGGCTACTACAAAACCCTTTTGGTGGGATATCCCCCCCAAATGCTCCTTTTCGATTCCCTTGCACCACGCCGTGCAACACTGTACAGCACATTGTTCATCGAAATAGGGCACATGATGGTGTGAGAATGAATGATATATGTACGTTAGAACCTTGTGTTGTCCATCAAATCAACGGGGTTAAAAACATTTGTTCCATCCAACTAGCGAAAGACGAACCTACCAAGCATGATACGGATTGCTGTCTTTCGACCGATTCGTGCAAATCGCTTGCGTGGCATCTCCTGATGGAAATTCAAAAACTACTGGTTGGAACGCCCTATCGAACTAACTTCGAGTCAAGTTTCAGGAATATACGGTATCTGCACCGAATCTGGGGCAAAGAAGAATCTAATCAGCTGTAGATGACTGATATCTGGATTGTCTTTTGTCTTTGAGAGAAGCAAAGCAAGCACGAAGGCTCTTTGCTCGATTTCTGTGACCTTGATCAAGGCAGGATTTCCGAGAGAATCCGTACTTACTACAAGTATTCATTTATTACAATGTTATTCCATTTTTTACTAGCGCAGTACATTTTCATTTTTCTACACCCTTCGTCATCCCAAATCTGTGGTGTAAACAAGCTCTGGTGACAACTCTCGTTCGTTTTAATCTTCCAGGGCCTACGAACACAGTTGATTTCATTCTCCTGTGCGGCTGAAATAACGAATCATCATGTACAAGAAGGATGCTAACAATCAGAACGTTGAGCCTGACACTCGGAAAAATTAACTTCAGCACTACTAATACCAGAAAACTAACCTAAATCCCAGAGACTATGCATCAACCCCATTGTTAGGACTTAGTAAACCTTTCATCACAAACCTAAAACCCAATGGATGATCCAGCAGAGTGTTCAGATCAAGTGAGACTTTTCAAGTGAGTTGACCACAGGATCCTTTGATTTTGATTGTCTTTGGCTCCTCGTGTGCTCATTTAACCAATTGTTTGTTGTTATTTGCTGTTTGTGAGGTCACTTATGAGAGCGTGATCCTGTTTGTACTATCATGTTCTTCCAGTGAATCCAATGGGAGAAAAGTCATTTCTGATATTGTTCATTACGGATGAACATGTTATTGAAGACGTGATTTGAGCCTACTGTAATACAGGCACAATGCTTGTACAAGAGAAACTTCTGGTCATTCCTATGTTTTTGTCTTTCAGCAATGTCGGAGACTGCCCTTGGATCACCATCATGCCACATTTTAATTCTACTAGCTGAAGCAGTAGTGCAACTGCTTGTGTTGTGCCTGTTCAATGAAACAATTACTATCACATTAGCAAGGTCTTGCTCTTAGTCTGCACCCTGTTTTGATCGGTCAGTGACAATAGTGCTTTCATACAAGTTACATATTAAGTCAACAACATACAAGCCATACATGTACTCCATCTTTTCATACACCATACTCAGATAATATATATATACACACATAGAACAATATGAAGGGACCATTGTTTTGTTTTTGATATGGGGACTATAGTCTTTCAGTGCTGGAGCCTCACCATATTGAATATAGGATTGGGAGTGATCACAGCAGAAGAGTGAGGGGCAATCAGTGTGAGAACCAAACTCAAACTCCAGACAATTTCCTGTATACGTGAAACCATTCGTACTCGCAGCTCGTTATCCTTTTCTTCTACGGTGTTGTTGGCTTTCCCTTGCCATAGCGAAATGGGAATTCCGGACTGTATCAGAAGCATTCTCCACATTCCAAACCACGCGTGAGATGGCAACAAGCAAGACAACTACTACAACAATGGTCGAAAAAGTACCACAAAGAATCGTTCTCCATTTGCGTACTATGGCCAACAACAACTCTTGGTTGCTCGGGTGAGCGAGAAAAAAGAAAAACATCACTTCACTCGCCATGGCTCCCTATCACAACGGCATTGAACGACAAACACACATCCCATAAATTTTATGGCATGATGCACACGCGCTTAGAATTGCACTCGCACTCGCACTCGCATTGTCTTCCTTATAATCGCAAGACCTTGCTTTTGATTCCATTCTTATCACATGTTAAATTTTTTTAGTTGAGCACTATTGAAAGGTACCGTGCAAGTCTGTATATATATATTGTAGCCCTTAGTCTCCGCAAACAACTGCGCTGGAATTGAGCGTGATTTGATTTGATTTGATTTTCGATCCCGGAATGATTTCCTCTCGTTCCTTCTTATATCGTTCTGTTGTGCGTGCAGGTGCTGTTGCACTTAATAAACCTCGACATGCCACTGGTGGTTGGCCTTGTACTTCTTGAGGGTTTCCGCCCAGTCCATTCCGGAGGCGGTTGCCACCTCCTCCAGCGCTTCGAGAATACCCGGCATCATGCCCCGGAGACCGCAAAAGTAGATGACCGCCCCGTTTTCGAGGCGTTCCATCAGCTCCCCCGCGTTTTCCCGGAGGACATCCTGAACGTAGAGCTTGCCTCCGGATGCATTTGTCATTTCCCGGGAAATCGCGTAGTCGATACGGAGTGACGGTGTTGGCTCTGGTACTTGTACCGACGTCCATTCGTGACTCGGGATCGGTGTTGGGTTTTGGTTTGCAGTTCGCAGCATGGCGTCGAACTCGGGCTTGTACAAGAGGGATCCACTGGTAGGAACTCCGAGGATAAGCCAGGCCTTTCCGTTGCCCTTGAACATGTGGTTCGCCGGCGTGTGCTCTGTGAACAGACGGTGAAGAAAGCTCCGAAAGGGGGCGATCCCCGTTCCGGTGGCTACCATGATTAGGTCCACTGATCCCGAGTGGGCATCCTTGTCGCTGTCGCTGTCATTGTCGCTGTCAAACGCCGGGAGCAGCATCGTCTTGCCGACAGGACCAGCCACACTGACTTTCTGTCCGGGCACTGCGTCGCAGAGAAATCCCGAGCATACCCCGGCCTTCGAGGGGTCGACCTTCCCGGTGGCAGGATCGGTGTACTCGGCCCGCCTCACGCACAGACTGACCGTGGTTCCATCTAGCAGGTCCCCGTACCTCGTCGAGGCGATGCTGTACAGACGAGGTTTGTGCGGCCTACCGGTGGAGGGGTCGGTGCCGGGGGGGATGACACTAATGGACTGTCCCTCGACGTAGCGAAAACCCTCGGGAAGGCGAAGCACGATGTGCTGGATGTCCCCGGGAGCGTCGGATTCGATGAGCGGGGTGCGTCCCAGAACGGTCGCGGTGACCGGCGACTTGGCAGTGCAAAATGGTGGTGGAACCGGGCTTGTCTTTGAGCTCGAGCTCGAGACCGAGTCTTCTAGCCAGCACTGGGCGGCATGGAGCATCTCTGGAACGGCTAGGTTGGTTAGGTTCGGATTTGCATATGCATATGCATATGCATTTGCATTCGCATTTGCATTTGCATTCGCAGGGTACCCGTACCCGCCATTCACGCTTCCCTCAAAGTCAAAATCTTTCCCCATCGCCAGGCGCTCCTCTAGGCTGAAGTCTCCTTCCATTCCCCGCATGCCCTCGCTGGCGGGGTCCCAGAAGGAGTCCCGATCTCCGCTGGCGATCACGGGGACTCCACCCCCTGCCTTTTTTACGCGGTCGTTGTTGCTTCTGGGGCTGCCAGCGCCGCTCCCAAAAAGCATTGTAAAGCTGCGCATGTCGTGACTTTTCTTGCGACCGAGCATGCAACTATTGCTGCTGCAGCAGCTACTGTAGTTTTTCTTTTCCTTGCCCATCAGCCCTGGGCCCGCAAAGGCGTCCACCCAACAGAAAAGAAGAGCCAATAGGAGGACGAAGCGAATCACACCAATCGATGGGGGGTTCATCGTTTTGGAATGGAATGGAATGGAATGGACTTGACTTAAAGTAAAGAGGGGTGATGTGCAATGCGATTTTAAATACCAACTCCAATCTGATGCTGGCGTGTATCGTATCGTATTGTATTATACTGTATTATACTGTATTATACTGTATTATACTGTATTATACTGTATTGTATCGTATTGTATCGTATTGTATCGTATCGTATCGTATCGTATCGTATCGTATCGTATTGTATTCTCTCGACTTGCTGACTCTAGATGAGGAGATGAACGCGTGGAGCAGTCACTGCTGCTGCTGCTGCTCCTTCTGTTGGCTCTGATATCGTCCAGCGACAGATGCAATACTCTTACTGTATGGATGGCCACTAAAGCATTCCGTTATGATTTTTTCGTACGAATTCAAGTTTTTCAAAAAGAGAAGAAAAAAGAAGATACTGTTACCTTCGCTTCGGGATGAGTTCGTTACTCGTCACGTGCTCGTTCTCTCACAGTACTTAAGGACGTACTGTATTGTACGTACAAGGTACCGTAGAAGTTTCGTCCGTGGCACAAGTACAAAAATGCGCACCAATGCAACTTCTTCCCGCAGATGTTTTGGCACATCTGCCGCGGTTTCTTTCGACTTCGACGTTTTGGTTGTGGTTCACAAAAATCATGACATCCAAAAAATAAAAGTGGAAGTCATACCGAAGTGCTACCGTACAATTACAGTACCGGTACGTACTGTATGTACTTGTTTCTGTTTCCCTGGCTGGGGTGTACGAAGTACAAGTAGAAGTACGAACTACAGAACTTGAACGGGTACGGGTACAGGGGTCTAAATTATGACCCCTGTACGGGTTACGGGTACGGGTACGAGTACTATGTAAGTAACAATCTCGTTTCTTCCCGCTGCACAGTATCGTATGAGACCGTACAGGTACGGTAACGACAGTAGGAGTACATACGGTACTTCTTCTACTTCACGTTCTTCCCAACACGACCATGCCCCCCCGGCCGCCCATCCATATGTCTGTGAGAGCCATAGTCGGTACGGTACTCTCGTACTACTACATTATAGCCCAGTTTCGCTCTTTCTGTCATCACACCCTTCCGATGACCCAGATGATCCAGGGGCATTCACAACGAAACTGATGTTTGCCACCTGCCCGAGGAACCCCACAATACCGGTACCGTAGTACGTACCGGTACCGTACCTCACAATACGAAAGGGATTTTCTAAGATTCCCAACACCTTTTGGACCACTGCAAAATCGTATCCTACCGTACTCGTACTGGAATTGTACTGGAGACGAAGAACCCAAGAAAAAGTAGCATACCGGTGCCACATACAGATTTAGATGTAGCTAATAGCTATTCATCCCGACTTAGATGCCGTTATAGATAAGAAAGACTCAGAAAGCAATGTTCACCGATCGTTTCCTTGCCGCTCTAGCTGTTCTCGCAACAGCATCCCAAGCCGCAGAATTCTCTCAAATCGCCGGCGACTTGGGCGAAGTTACAGAAATCGATATTTCTCCAGTATGCAAGGGATTTTCTCAGATTCCCAACACCTATTGGACCATCACTCCAGCAACTGATGTAGCGGTCTTCACATATCCCGCAAATCTAGTCGAGGTTTCCTCGAGCGGGGGAAAACTCTCCTTTTCCTTCAACATGAGTGTCGCCGAAACAGCAATCGATGGCGCAGGGGTTCGCATCGCCGTCCCGGCCGGTCAGCTCAATAATGTGCACGTGGGCGGGGGGACATCCGCCCAGGTCCTCGACGGTTTTGAAGCCGTCTCCGGGCTGCATGCGAGCGGTGCTTCTACGCTCACCGCAACTATTACCACGAATGGGGTCCCAACTTCGGTCCAAGCCGATGGGGCCTCCACGGTGACCCTCGTGTCCAACGCTAACGTCTCCGGAGGCACCATCAATGGTGCTTCGACGGTTGTTGCCAAAACTCCTTCCTACGAGTCTTTCACGGTCAATGGTGCTTCGTCGCTCTCCATCGACGGAGGCATCGGTGGATCTGGAACGCTCAATGGTGCTTCCACGGTCACCGCCACGGGCGACGTCGCTGCTGGATCTCTGACTCTCAACGGCGCTAGCACGGCCAACCTTGCCACGTGCAATTCCGTCACCAGTAACGGGGGTTCCAGCTGCAACTCCGGCTCTCAGTCGGTCTCGGTCGAAATATCGGAGCTCCCCGAAACCGCCACGGGCACGGGAACGTGCGTTCGCGACATTTTGGGTTCGATCTTTGGTGGGAGCGCTGGAACCACCATAGGCGTTAACAAAGTCCAGATGTTCGCGCCAATGTTCTGCGCTTTGCTTTTAAGCTTGTGGACAAAGCAAATCTGTTGGAGACAATAAACGCACGAATGACGTAACACGATTCAAATCAGAAAGTCTTTAAGAGAAATTAGGAATTCAGTTCTGGGTAATCACAACACGAGGGAAAACAGCAAACAGAGAGAGAAACCMAACATTTAGACACAGAGAGACTAAGCTCACTTTCTATTAGTTCAATCTACTTCAACAACATTTACCTCTACTTACACATTCACCATTCAGTTAAGTAGTAGTCGCGTAGGCGTTGGAATCAACAAAACGCTTTCGTACACTAGTAGGAGGGAATTACGAGTGCGAGTTCTTTCAGTAATAGAGGGGAAATAATGCCTACTGAGCTACCCAATATCGTCCGTCGTACAGCAATCTTTTTCGAAACTTTCATTTTTGTCAGAAACAGCAAGTTACAGTATCGAATCGATGGCATTGTGAGTAGTGGCAGCATATGCGTTCTACTATGAAACAAATCAAAGGGCTGCGATAGCAAAAGTCCGCCTTCTGACGAAAGAAGGAAAGCTAGTTATCTTCCATTCGTATGACGTTTCTGATTATCAAAGTCTTGCGAGTAATCTATTTCGTAGGTTTCTTTTCCTACTGAATGAGAGCAACGATTAGACCACAGCCTGAGTTTGTGTTATGAAGGAAGTCGAATCGGTTTCGTTCGCAAACGGATTCGCTTTCTATTGCAATGATCAAGATGGAAAGTGGGAAGAAGCTGACGTACGATGCGTTGCGTCATGGGATAGGTTACAAACGCGACCAAAAACATACTACATGTATGCAATGCCACAGATCTTGATGCGAAAGTATCAAATGCAAATGCATGAACGCAAATTTTTGCACAAAACATTACAATAACAGCCTCGAGTAAGAAGCGGTGATTCGCCTATTGCTTCATCCCTCACTTCTGGCATCTTTGAAGTTCCCGATAAAATTGTATCCTTTCGGTTTGTTTTGCCAAAACTAACTGACCAAGATTGATGGCGTGTTTGTCGACGCCACCTTCTCGATTGCCGTCCAGCGGTCCTCCAACGCGGCGAGTTTGCGTTTGGCGTCTTCCTCCTTCTGAAAGTAGCTGGCCGTGCAGCGATCGTACAAAACTAAATCGTATTCCATATACATCTTGAGAACATTTTGGGCGAGTCCCTCAACGGTTGCATTCCAGTGCCCGCTCGAGTTTTTGTAGAGAGGCCCGTAGATAATGGGCAGGACGGCCTGGGCGTTCAGGCGCGAGAGGCATCCCGAATTGACCAGGTGCTCATTATTCCACAAAAAAAGGGCCCGTTCGACCACCTGGAAGTGGTCCGAATCGAGGCAGCGAGCCAGGTTTGTAAAGAGCATGTCAGAAACCTGGGCAAGCTGATCAGCACCGAGCAATTCCAGGATTTCTTCTAGTTCGTTTAGAAACATGACCTGCTTTCCCGAGGAGGACCACGGCCAGCACTTGAAGAATCCATTGAGAATAGGTGTGGCAGTGTCTGCGTCCTTTTCGACGTACTGAATGATACAGTAGGAGAGCTGCTGGTGGTAGAGGGCGACGCACTTGGGTTTGTGCAATGGAATAAGAGCGCGCACTAAAAACTGCAAGTGTTCCTTTTTGAGGGGAATTGCGAAGCCGTTGATGATGCTTCCAAGAATCTCGAGAAGCTCGCCAATCCCGTTGTGGCGCTCTGTCTCGTAGACGAACCGGTAGAAAACATTGGAAATGGCCCGTCGGATGAAGGATCTGTGGGACATAAATTTTCCGTATATACGGTGGAGGATCGTCTTGAGGTAGTCTCGTTCCCGTGGATCTTCCGAATCGAAGAGTTCCACCAACTGGAGACAGAACTTCTGGTCGACGTACTTCTTCGCTGCCTTGGCATTCACTTCCGAGCTAACAATGAATCGCAAAAAGAATTCGTAAGCCACCTGTAGATGAGGCCAGGCAGGCTCCAAAACCGGTTCGTCTTCTTCCGGATCGAAGTCGTCAGTTGCCGGCGGCAAGGCCCGGCACACATTCGCTGCTACCATAGCCATCAGGTCACCCATAACTGATTCGGTGAATATCTTTTGACCAGCCGGGGTGTTAACGTAGTCCACCAGCTCCAGAAGAGTTTGACGCTTCATGTCCTTGCCGCGTTTGTCGGTCATGGGATCGTCGAAGGAAAAAATGACCGAGCAGAGCTGAAGCTTGAGGACGAAGAGTTCTTCTCGCTTCGCAGGAGGAGCGTCTCGAAGTGCGGGTAATTCCTTGAGGGCGGATCGATCGGCTCCTGGGTGTTGGACGTAGACCTTTTCGAGCTCGTTGCTCTTGTTAACAGAAGATGGTGATTTAGTGTTCGATGAACCACGTTTTGAGGAAGTGCTAGCATTTGTGACAATGCCCTCGTTTGGTTGGGTTTTGCTGTGTGCTGTAGAGGACGCATTATTGTTGTTTGTTGTTTTGTTGGTGGTAGCGTTGCTGGATCGCGCCGACTTTCCCGAGGGCTGGGTGGAAGTATTGTTGGACGAAGAGTCGTCGTTCTTGAGTTG
This sequence comes from Pseudo-nitzschia multistriata, assembly GCA_900660405.1. Lineage (NCBI taxonomy): Eukaryota > Bacillariophyta > Bacillariophyceae > Bacillariales > Bacillariaceae > Pseudo-nitzschia > Pseudo-nitzschia multistriata. Next base: position 35,490 of record CAACVS010000643.1, on the reverse strand, counting down.
GATCATATTCAATTCGAATGACATCGTAGAATCGCATTAGAATCAAAAACGATTTGTGAAAGAGGTTAGTGTTTAGTAGAAAAAGATTTCGAAGCGTTCCGTCGAACATTTCTTCGTCATTGGAACGCACAAATCACTGGAGGTTAAGTTATACTTCGTACATTGGAAGCTGCGATGCGATACAATGAATGCAACATAATGCGATGCCATCCGATTCTAGTCAATCACAGAGTACACACAATGACGAAACAGATATACTTCATTCCAAACGTAAGAAAAGGATGGCGTCGATGCGATAAGCTTCCATGTCGCTTCAATCCTTCCGCACGTGCGGGTCGGTTCTGTCCCACACCATCGTAGTAAGCTGCGTGATGCAGACGGCCAGGGGAGGTATGGCTAAGGCTTCAGTCATTCGTTTCATTGGTACGAGTATGAACTGGTTCAGACTGGTCTCGGGCGCAACTCGGTTCTGGGAAATTTCCTTGTTTTTTGCTAGTCGGTTGGCGTTGGCGTTGGATTGGTCGAATGGATCAGATCGGATCAGATCAGATCGGATCGGATCGGATCGGATCATTCAGATTGATTCAGATTGGTTTATTCCGTGCTTATCCGTTCGTGAAGTTTAAAACCATTCAATACAGTTTCAAAACCAAAACCCTTGTGGAAGCCAAAATCCGACAACGCGAGGCGAACCGGAAAAAATTTGATGCTGAAATGACCACGCTACGATTACGAATAAGGTACAGCGCCGTTCCTTACCTTCTCCTTGTGCTTCTTCCCCATTTTCAACCTCATCATGATGGTTTGATTCTATCCTATAGATGTTGGTGTTGGTGTTGGTATTTATTGAGCCGGAGTGGTTGTTTTAAGCTCGTTGTTCTTTGTCTTGATTGATAGCTTAATCGATGAGCGGTGTTCGTTTGACCAGATCGATCGCGTGAAAGATTGAACGCAAATTGGAACGACCAACGACAAATGCAACGACGGGAGGAAGGTAGCACGGTAGAGGAGTCCCTTAATTTAAATAGACGATTACGTAGACGATTACGTAGACGATTACGCAGACGAATACGTAGACGCTCAAGTAGACGATTACGTAGACGATTACGTAGACGATTGAGTTCATGGAAGTTACGGTCGTACTGGTACGAACTAGTACTGTATGGTGATGTACGTAAGATACAGTACGGTCCTCCATTCAGCTGTTCAACCGGAGATTTTCGTTCGACTTTGGCGTTAATTTGGAGTTAGGGATAATAATAAAATCAAGCAATCTGATTGGCTAATAGCAATAATAGAGGCGTTGATTAACTCTATCGGTAAATTAACGCTAAAGTCACGCCAAAATGAGCATTTTGAACAGCTGTGTCAGGGGAGTACAGATTTCGATATTTTTATCTGTCTAATTAGCCAATCAGATTTCTTGATTCCTACCAAATTTTGGTATTAATCCTAACTCTAAATTAACGCCAAAGTCGAACAAAAAACACCAAAATGAGCATTTTGAACAGCTGTGTCCATGCAGTTCTGTTGACTGGAAACTGTAGGTAACCGTGTACGGGTACGGAACGAGTGATCCTACGCATACGTGCCTACCTTACAAACTACTACTGCTTGTAATGTACCAGTAGAAAGGTTGAGCCGTTAGAGTACAGTATGTCTTATAATCGTCGAGTAATTAGTTGCATCTGGTAATCATTGGTGCAATCTGGGATATGAGGTATTGTCGATTTTACCGCGCCAGGCATGCTACCAGCAGGCAATACTGTGGTCATGGGACAACAGCTTGCTGGCGCTAGGAATTTTGATTCAAACCAACCTGAAAATTTGATGATGCTGATACAAGGAATGATGCTGTTGTTGATATGGAGGCTTGCTGATGCTGACTGATACAGAGGAGGTGCTGCTGATATGAAGGCTTGCTGATACAGAGGATGCTGATATGGAGGCTTGCTGATACAGAGAATGCTGATACAGAGGATGAGGATGCTGATACAGAGGCTTGCTGATATGGAAGTACTGGCACAGAGTAATTCACAGGGGTTGTTCTTACAACTCTGATCTAGTAGCATCTCATGTCACAATGAAAGATATTCTCAATGCTTGGTACTCTCATACCTTGTATAGGTATCATAGTATGTAGTTTGTAGTAGTAGTATATATATATATATATATATATATTTATTTATTTACTTTCAATATTCAATTATTCTTATTAATTAATGTTTATACATATATATATATATAATAATTTGCAATCCAACGGCTACTGAAAAGCTACTTTAAAGCTAGTACTTTTAAGTAGCTTTAAAGTAGCTTAATCAGTAGGCACGTGACTCAGTAGCTGAGATGTGGGTCCAGTAGCTTAAAGTACCTGGTTATGAGTAGGCACATGTCTCAGTAGCTGAGCCGTAGGTCCAGTAGCTTAAAGTATCTGGCTATGAGTCGTTTCCTAACGTCCCTGTTCTCTGTTTGCACTGTTATCCAAACAAATGCCATCCATGTAGGAAATGATTGGCACTAAAATCTGCTTGTTGTCGTCTTTTTCAAACCCTGCTATTATGGTATACTTCTCTTATCTCAGTGTTGTCATCTGCAGTACGGAGGACCACTCATGGATCCAATCATGAGTCCCTGGGACCAAAAACTAAAAAAAAATCTTAAAATTATATTTAACCTTGTGAACTAGAAGAGGCACTAAGATGGCCAGAACCATAGCTTTCATTAGAAAGAATGCTTCTAGCTGCTCCAAGGGGCGGCACCTCCCTCCAAAGAGGTTTTGTGAAGAGGTTTTGTGTAGATGCGACCAAAATTTTGGCCCACTGACAAGCCAAGTAAGGCAAGCTGCTGGATTCAGAGGACATAAAAACAATTGCGTCACAGTTTGGAAGGATGAGAACCATGCCATTATCATTTTGAAGTGCACTGCCAAGCCCGTAGGTTGGGGGGCCTCAATCCCCAACCTGCAGGCAATCAAGGAAATGTGTGCCACACACACTGCCAAGCCAATTATGGCAAGTCTACGCCACAGTGGGCGAGGACACATGTAGTCAAAAAGAAAAATTCAAAAAAAAGAAAAGCCAAAAAGAAAAAAGGAAACATCACACTTCTTTCATCAAATTACAGCTGAGCCCACCCAAAGGAGCAGCTGTTGGAGCATCTTCTTGAAGAAGAAACTGGAACAAATAAATCAATTATTCTGTCACCGCTAGTCATGGGGTTAAAACTTGGGGGTGTTGCCGTTTCTGTCTACCACATAAGACAGGAACAACAACAATCGTGACCGGAAGCACTGGGGCTTCCAGTCCTTGAGAACTGGGGATGTATCCAACTGAGGCAACTGCACTCAGCTGGAGAAATAGGACCGGGGTTGATACTGATAGAGTATTGGCTGGGGTGGGGTTGTTGTTATTGTATTCCAGCACAAATGTTGGAATCAACAACAACATGACCAGAAAACACTTCCGGTCCGTAAATACTGGAAAACTGTAGGAACTTGCATGGATAGCATATTCCCATTGATCTTGGTTGAATGGGAACTGGGGTTGGTGTTGCTGCATTCTGGCAGAAGTGTCAGAACCAACAACAATTGTGACCGGAAAGCACGGAGCTTCTGGTCCTTGAGAACTGGGGATGGATCCAGCTGAGGCAGAACTGCACTCAACTGGAGGGGATAGTACTGGGAATGATACTGATCGATGTAGTATTGGTTGGGTTGGTGTTGTTGTGTTCCGGCATGAATGTCGGAAACAACAACAATGTGACCGGAAAACTTTTCCAGTCTGTAAATAAAACTGGAATACTGGAGGAACTGCATGGAGATAAAGCTGGGGAAGCTGCATGACGTAGCATATACTCCAGGCGAAGTCTCCAGGCGTTGTTCTTCAAAGAATTGGTCTTGGTGGAATGGGAACTGGGGTTGGTGTTGCTGCTTTCTGGCAGGAGTGTTGGAACCAACAACAATCGTGACCAGAAAGGACTGAGCTTCCGGTCCTTGAGAACTGGGGATGGATCCAGCTGAGGTAACTGCACTCAGCTGGGAAATACTGGTAATTATACTGGTCGATGTATCAACTGGGGTTGTTGTTGTTGCCTTCCGGCATGACTATCAGAAACAACCACAACAGGGGCTGGGGTTGGTGTTATTGCATTCCGGCACAAATGTTGGAAACAACAACAACCTGACCGGAAAACTCTTCCGGTCCGTAAAATACTGGAACTGCATGGAGATGGAGATGCTGGGCAATCTTCTTGAAAACTGAGTATGATGTAGCATATACTCCAGGCTTTGTTCTTCACTAGGTCTTGGTTGAATACTGGGGCTGGGGTTGGTGTTGTTCTTGCATTCCAGCACAGATGACGGAACCAACTTCAACACCAGAAGATACCACTTGGTACGTCCAGAGGAACAGGGAATGGATGGATCCAGCTGTGGCAAGCTGGGGGATATTGATATACTTGGAATAGTCTTGGTTACATTGGTGGCTTAGTGTTGAATGGAGCCAGGGAGGTGGATTTGCATTTCCCCTTCTGAAGGGGATGTCACCATGGTGGATTCAGAAGCCGGAAGGAGCTTGTCAGGTAGGAATGTACGTAGGAATCAGTAGGAAATCTAGGGGATAAATTTCACAAGCAAAGTGTAATTTTGTGTGTTTGAAAAAATTCGTTTTGAAAATTATGGGACCAAAAACTATATTATATATATATATATATATATATATATAGATAGTATAGATAGTATAGATAGTATAGATAGTATAGATAGTATAGATAGTATAGATAATATAGATATAGATATAGATATAGATATAGATATAGATATAGATATAGATATAGATATAGATATAGATATAGATATAGATAT